>JAOTQG010103826.1:0-13136 GCA_025631175.1 Iris virginica
TATTACGAAATTTCTGGAACCGGGGGACTTGTTTCGAAACCCCACAGAAACTTTGGGGCCTAAAATGAGATTAACCCATTAATTATTTCTAAATTATATTTTTTTTCCTCTTTCATCTTCTTCTTCCTCACATTTTTTTTTAACGAGTTTGGAAAAAAAAATCATCAATATAGCAACAACAAAAAAAATTTGACAAAATTAACTTTCATTGAATATTGAGATTAGTAGATGAACCCACAACAAGGGAAACATGGCTCTAAAATCCTAGCTTGGGGCGGGCAGCAGTGCCTGTGCTTGGAATGGTACCGGATGGTACTGCTAATACGCAATTACGTAAAAAGATCCTGTTATGGATGGGCTTGTTATTCCTCATTTTTTCGGCTAATTTCTTCTTTATCACGAAAGACTCGTGAGAGTACGGCATTTTCGCTTCCGATTGGGAGGAGCAGCGGACGGAACAAAGTTCAAAATCCTAATATTTCTCATTTGGGTTGTAATAGATAATAAATTTTGAAAATAATTTTATTTATAATTATATATATTTGTGTATTATATTAAACAAATACAAAGCTAGTAATTTATTTTGTATTTTTTATTTTAAAGGTTATAATAGAATTTTTAATTAAAATTATTTTTATCATAAAATTTTGTGTATTAAACTAAGCACTTTTGTGCTTTACAAATAGTCACTCTCTAAATTTATAATAGAAAATGGGGCTAAAGTTTTACGATAAATGAATCTTGTAACACCTCATATATATTTTTACTTTGGAGATTGAAAATATTTGTGGACTTTATATGAAGCCTCCTAATGCTCATATATAACATCAAATCATTCATTATCTTTTAGATCGTCTGTGATGAATTATTGATCCAAGATGCGATGAATCAGGTTCGATTCTACCTTGACAACGAACTAATTAAGTAGGTAAGAACATGTTCCAACTAGAAAAGAAGAAACTGGGAAAGAAATTAGGCACCACTGAAAAATGTCTTATTGGGGGGGTCTGCCGGCTCTGCAACTTTGCACTTTTGTTGCTTCTTGTTTGGTGGTAAAGCGAAAAAGAATTGTTGGCTTTTCTTTCGTCATCTGCTTCTATGTTTGATTCCTTTTCAGCTTTCGGGTTTTCAGTTGAAACTTGAACACCCCGGTAAAATTTGATGAGAGCCTGTGCTCTCGATTTTTTTAGGAGCGCTCAATGCACATATGTATTATAAATTATGCACATATACGTGTTATAAAATATATATATTAATTATGAACATATTAATGATATAATTAATATGTACATTTTATAACACGTATATGTGCATAATTTATAACATATATGTGCATTGGAGAGCACTCCTAATAAAATCGAGCGCCTAGACGCTCATCAGATTATCTACCTTCCCCCGCCCCCAACCCAACTAATAAGGTCTTCATTACTTAATACATATACATAAAGTTTTACAAAAAAAAAAAAAAAAAATTGTCCCAAAATGAGTGTACATCTAGTATTTTAATTTTTTATGAACTATAATAAACTTTGACAAATACTTTATAAAAATTGGTGTGTTATTATCAAGTTATAAAAAAATATTATTGATAATTTACTTAATATTTTTATATATAAAAATGAAAATTTTTAAATCTAAAACCTAATAGAATAGATTAGTCTAACTTAATTTCAAAAGTCAAACAAAAAACTCGTATAGGAACGGAGGTAATATAATAAATAAATATATTTTTTACCATGGCAAGTTAAATCGAATTGAAAGTAAATAGAAAAATTGTTCAAAACGCGAAATGATAAAATTGAATTGTGTACCTTTATTATTATTCCGTTTTTATTTTTAGTCCACGCGATTGCGAAATGAAATGGGCCAATGCAAATATTGCTTGCACCTGAAGTGATCGCATAACTCAACTTCTAGGAAACTTCTCGTCTTCTACCGTTCGTTTAATACAATAGAACAAATGAAAAAAAAAGGAAATTATTTATTTCTAATTGGCCGGTGCAGCTTGAGGTTGGATATATCCTTAATTATTAAAACTTGTAAAACTTCAACTATTTTTCAAGTAAATTTTTATTTTGACAAAGTCTTTTATTATGAATAGGAGAGAGTACAAATGAAAGAAGAAAATAAATTTTCAATTATTTAATTGTGAGGGTGGAAATAGTTCATCTCAGTAGTGTTACTACGTACAACAATGAAAATTCATATTTCTTCTATATTTTCATAATCCTCGAGACTAGGATTACATGACAATCAATTATTCCGATATTGGTCCCAGCGACTTGGATTTCTTTAAGGGAGTCTTGATTTTGAGTCTCATCGTATAAAAAAAAAATTCGCTGAAAAACTCACCCGGCAATATTAGCTAGATGCACAACCCGAATCGAATAGAATTAATAAGAACATAGTCCTTCGATTAATAATTTAAAAAAATTACTTCAATATTTATTAATTCTGATGATTGCTTCTGAAACCGTACAACCAAAACAACATGCAACATATTGGCATATTCATAAAATCATGGTTATACTTCTCTCCTAGCTCATTCATAAATGAGTGTTACATTTTAATTTTTTGCACCGGTTAATTTACAAAATTTTGACCAACTTTTAGATCAGGTTATAAAAATTATTAAGTTTAGTACTTTAATATCTTTAAGAAGATTGAAATTTTAGAATTTAAAATATGATAAACTTATATTTGATTAATAATTATATTAGTAATATTTTTATTGACATTTAAAAAATCAAATAAAACACCGAAATTTTTTTTGTTTTGACACTAGAAGATCATGATATTTATACATTCAAATCATTCGCAATTACATCAAAAATAAAACGTGGGACATGATCTAGCCAAATTTTACTGTCAAAACTAAAATCAGTCAGTCGTGTCAGAACATGCCCAACTAGTTCGCTCACCGTTACTAAAAAAAATCGGAGAGTTGAAAAACTCCTTTAAGTTTTTGACGATAATCATTCCAAATGGTGAGAACACCTTAAGTTTACGACACCATAGCGTTCTAAAGAATTTCAATTAAAAAGGCGCGTTATATATATAATTATATATTTATTTTTTTTAGATCTTTAATAAAATCTACAAGAACCCCTTTTCTTCTTTACCTTTTTGTGCGAGTGCATTTAATTTTCAAAGAATTCTCAAGAAATCGAATCACCAAAATATCGATGGTTTGTTTGAAAATGGAGAAAAAGTCCACAGTAGTCTTAAATTGGGGATGTTGTACTAGTACAATTTGGACCCTTGTAGAGCAAAAGTCTTTTCATGCCTCGCGCCTAAAAGTCCGAACCCAACCAACTACCAAAAACTCTTTAATTGCTTGCTGCAGTCTTGATCTTGAAAGCCATCCAGGCCAATTGATTTTTGCGTCAACAGCCTCTTCTAATGTGAATCCGTTCAATAAGACTCGTCTCAAATTTTGGGATTTAATTAATTTTGGCTCCTCTCTAATACTCCTATATTCATTTCTTAATGTGAAAGCAAAAAATAGTAATAATTTTGTTACTTTTAACAAGCAGGTTCAAGAGTTGGGTTGGGTATGATGATAGTCAGATATTATAGCTTCCTACCTTAAATGGTGAATTTACTGCTACTCCCAAGCTCAATATATATATATGTACGAGTTAAAATGGTGAAATTAAGCCCATTAGAAATCTTTTACTTTCTGTGTACAGTTTGATCTGTACAGCCATGAATGCTCAAATGATCAGATGGAGAATTTTATCAACTCTTCATTGTTGCAACATATTCTTTGAGCAAAAGATTCAAGAAAAGTACACAAAATTAGTGGGTGGCAGTGAACAACTCTTCATTTTCAAGAAGGGGGAGGGGAGGAGGGTGATGGGAAACAAAAGCTGTGGGACCTACTGTCACTACCATCATATGGGCTAATTAAACAACTACAAACAATTTTAGCAGAGACAGTAACAACACACCTCACCAAACTCTGTGTGTGTGTGTGTGTGTGGTATGTGAGGGATGGATGGCTCATTGCCTTTGCTTCTTTTGCCCATTTGGTGTTTCTTTGTACAGGACCAGAGCCTTAAAAGGATGGCTTTGGGCTTTGTGTTGTCAATACACGTACTAATGTGAGCATGCTTCTGTGTTTCAGATGTATGGACATTTTGGATCATATTCTGGATTAGGTTGCAACTCATCTTTCTGTGCCATCCATGTTTAATTTGTGTGTATTTTGAAATTTTTTTAATTCAACACCGTTAGAAATCTTGTGTGCTCAAACTGGAACTTTAGCTGATCATTTTTAGCCCCTTCTAACATTGTGTCAGCACATCGGTCATTCTTTAATATTCGATGTCAGTCTTTAACATTCGATGATGTGTCGGCGCATCATTCGTTGCGTGTCAAAATTAGGGAAATCACTAGAGAATTATTGTTGATGTGCATAATAGATTTTGATGGAGTTGAGAGATTGATGAAGTGGTCCGTGAAAAGTACATCCACCAACACTGTTATCATTGGGCTACATTTACACCTGCAAATTTATGATTCTGAAAGATACTACTAGTAGTAAGAAGGCACACATTATTGACCTATGCAGACTGAAAAACTAATTTGAGCTGATCAATATGAGCAATGATTCAAAGGTGGATATATGATCAAGATAATCAATGACTCAAACGTTAAATTTCCCAAGGAACTGGGGCTCCAACCCAAAAAGAGGGTCGGCGGAGTTTGTCCAAACTTGCAGGGAAAAAGGGCAGACCATTTCCACCATTTTTACATGCATATAACACTTGCAGTTCAGAGGGAGATCGTATCATCGATATACCATCATTTATGACACAATGACAGAACATTTGGGGTGAAATGAGGTTGGAAGTTGGATCAATTGCCATCTCGTTATCAAAAGTTAGTGACAGAGCTTAAGAGTTGAAGAAACAAAAGTTACTTTGTTTCTACTTCCAAACCCCAAATCGCTCACTGAATTTACATCAATTGAAACAATCAACAAATATTCTACGAATCATTTGAAACAAACTGATTGGCTCAACTTAAACTACTACTTTAGCACGTGATTAGATAGATACATATAAGAACAAGAAAAGTAGTGTGGTAATGTGATTCCGAAGCTTTCCAAGAGCATCTGATAGAGATCAAAGATCTGTTGAGGAGTCTGAACACTCGTTTTTAGCTCAGGTGTATCACACAGATGGGAAGTATTTGTTGAGGTTGAAGGGCAATGAATAGAACTCCTCGCTTCTAGTATCTGTCTTGAAGGAGCGGAACTTGTCCCACCAATGCTTACCTCTGTCTTTCCTTATAGAACTATCCTTCTTATGCATTGTATTGTCAAGGAAAAATGCCAACAAGCCAGCAACAAAGGGTTCCGATGAGAATGGGACGTTAATCATGTTGTTGAACTGTATAGTAGGAACAAAGCACATAAGTGGAGGTAGCAAACCTAATATAACGAGGAGGGGAACAAAACTTCAAAAAAAAAAGCGAGAAATTGGAGAATTGAATATATTTTTTGTGCATACCCATCTAGCAGATGTGTGGACAGGCCCACGACCATTAACCACTTCGTACTCATTGAAGTATTGGGGTATAGACAAGCCCAAAAAGACGGAGAAGCCCAATATGAACTTTGTTCTGAAACTGTTGAGGTTACAAAACTGAAGGAAGCTTAAACCTGCCGACCCTGCAAATGGATGGTAAGACAAAAGTTATCACCAACTTGAACAGATAATGGAGATTGAAGGTTAAAATGGTGCACCAACAGATAGCGGCTGCATAAGAAGTTAAGAACATACCCACATAAGCAAAGAAAAGGCAATACAATGCAGCAACAATTGGTGCTGGAATTGAAGCAAAGACCGCTCCAAATTTTCCTGCAGTGGTTATGTTAGGTAATTAAGAAAATTGCAGATGATAGAGACCGATTTGATTGGACGTACAAAAAACTTGCAACATACCGAGAACAGAAAAGAAGAGCATAAACCCAGCAGAGATCTGTACGACTCTTCTACTGCCTACACGGGTCAATGCCAAAAGGCCAGCATTCTCGCTGCCAAGACACCAGGAAATGACCAGACCTCAATCAGTAAGCTCCATTTACACTTGATAAACATTAAGGATAAGATCATTATGACTCACATAGATACGGAGGATCCATTCCCAGTTCCAAACAAGCCAGAGAGCAAAATGCCAATTCCCTACGAGTATAAATATGTTAAACTCTGAGCATATTAAAAAATAAATAATTTAAGCCCAACTGCCATTATCAAAACCAGAAAAGTTAAAACCACTTGAGCCACAGAGGAATCCTTCAAGCATGCACAGATTTGAAATGGATCATCAGATTTCCACTTCCCATTCACCATAAGAAATTCATAGAACATCATTAGGCCTCTGCCTACTTTGTTCAAGATCATCAAAAAGCCTTCAGTAATAGTTATTAAATGTGAGATGCGAGAGGCGGAGCAAAATGTGAGATGCGAGAGGCGGGCAATAGGCACAGTTTCAAGGTAAAAGGCAAGGCAAGGGAGGCAAACAAAAGGGGAACAGCAGTAAATTAAACAGAAATACAGGCCACACTTTGTTACCATCTTCCCATCACTAGTGAAATTTCTTGCATTATCAATGTTAAAATATTAGTTGGGAATCAGTTCTTGAATTTCTGTGATTTATGGAAGTGCTTATCAAGTGAGTTTGGTTGATCACTTAATTTCAATATGCCAACGTACAGGGCTTTGCTGTTACAGAATCAGACTATTGTGATTGATTACATGTATTAAATTTGGAAGTCTTCACTTTGGACATTTTTTTCACCATCTTGGCCATCTCTACCTTCACTGATTAGATTTTTTCCATTAATCTCTATGATCTCTCCTCTTCACCCACCTCTCTAATTTTCTATGTGTGCTACATGACCATACCTACACTCAATAATCCATGGTTGCTGCGTGGAAGGGTGAAGCATGAGAATATACTAGTTACATTACAGAGTAATGAACTTCTGTAGACTTTGAATGAATTGGCTTTTAATCCAGGAAACATTTAGTCCAACCTACCACGGAAAACAATACGGAGTACTATTTATCAAAGTGAAACAGGATAACCATATTGCAATTTTAAATTTTCAAAGCTTTGAATATATGTTCACAAAACGAAAACGTTGGTTTAAAGTCTTGAGTTTAACCATACAAGCAAGAAAGAAAAGGGCCAAGTCTGTAATTTACCTGCCAACCCACACCACGGCTGAGAATTGAAGCCGGCATAGGAGTCGCACTGGCATATCTTGCCACAGCAATAAAGCCACCCGTTGACTGCTTATATCAACAAAAACATGCAAGCATGCTTAACAGAACAGAAAATGTTCAATGCATATTGCTAAACTAAGGGAAGCGGGATAACCTATTTTGAAATAAGATTTTTTTTCCTGCAATGGAGCGAGGGATCATTCAACTTTGTAAAGATGTTCAGGTGAAGGTGTTATCAGTTTCCCTCTCAATAAACACAACTTGAATACAAATTGAGAAGTATGGATCAATTTTGAGGGAGATAAAAAAAAACACATGGACTGTAGGGGTTTTCATACGTGAGATGGGGTGAGGGGGGTGGATATGACTTGTAAGATAATGTTGACATTGGTGTTTGATGATAGCGTAGACTACAACTACACACCTCTACAAGAGCAACAAAAGCAGCCATCATCATGGCAAAAGCTTCACCGGCATCAAAGGAAGGCGCACCCCATTGAAATGGGTATGGAACACTTATCCTGCAAATCCAGATCCAAGTCAACAATGAGGAATGTTTAAGCAGTAAGACACAAAGATGTAATGGGACAGATTTTCCATTTTTCTGTGAAAGATTAAAATCGATGAATCATGAAACCAAACTAAAATCAATTCCAACAGCAACTCCTCTACTCCCTCAGTCTCAACTCTCAATTATATTGGCACCAGATAAAAAAACACAGATTAAGAATCAATTTTATGCACCAAGTTTTGATGCAAAATATTTAAGGTTTTCCCTAATACCCCTTCATTTAATCCCTTGTCTTGTAATTAACGATTGATTGATGATGAATATATTCAAATGATTGGGGACAAAATAGGATATTAGACATCAATTACCATTGACTTTATGAAATGACCAATATCTTTGAGAAGGCCAAAAATGGAAATATAGCCATATAAACGAGATGGAGGGAGTATTCCATCTCTAATGTAACATAATGTATTAATAATGGAAGCATTCAATTATAGAAACAATGAGTTGGGTTCACCAATGATGAAAATCCTGGATGATAAAAAATGTACAGTGTTGAAATTTATGCTTATTGCTTACCAAGGAGCAGCATCAATTAATCCAGCGCGATCCGTACGGCAGCTTACTTGTGTTTTGGGTGCCTTGTGGTTATAGGCACCACCAACAGTGAGTAGGTGAGCGTATATCCACACGATTGCCACAGAGATTAGAACAGCAAAACGATCAAAGATATTTTTTCCCGAGTGTATCAAATGGGATAAATACTGCACATAGCCAGAAAGCAAATGTTGGTACAACTTATTCCAAGACAAGGAACAATCTTTAGATCTTTTACACTAAGGAATAGGTTTAAAAAGAAACCATTTAATGTTAGTTGCCTTACCTGAGATAGAACAACTAAAAAGATAAGCTGTGGTAGCCCAATTTCAACACATTTGGCAACCTAACAACCAACGCAAGAATTCAGACACAATGGCGAGGCAAAGACAGCGAAGAGAGAGGTTAAAATATCAATCCTTTCATCCTACATACTATAAATCTGCATATACATACCCCAGGAAAGCCAAACTCGTACAGCCCAAAACCAGCAAGAGCAACCAAAGGAACTGCTGAGAGTGGACTTAAGAACCTGGATGATTATAGTAAGAAAAAGGGGGGAATCTTTAAATAACGCAATTTTGGCTTTTTTTCACTGAAAACAAATCGCTATTTAATTTAGATTCTCAAAGTAACCTCGCAATATTGCGCCAGAGACCACTGAAGCCTAGGACTATTTGAAGAGTTGAAGCAACAATGAGAGCACCCTGGATTGCCCTCATTACCTTCTTGAATCTCTGAGTGCAGACAAGAAATATTTGATCAAATTTTATTCCAAGTTGTCCTTAACAAGAGCAGAATAATTTAATGCACATGTAACATGCAAAATAAAGGATACCAAGAATAAAACACTACTTATATCCACCTTGAGTAAAATGTACTGCTTCCAGGCCTGTCCTTGAGCAGGGGCAAGGTGGTCAACCGCCCAAGGCCCCAAATTTTGGAGGGCCCAATTTTTTTTCGGCCCAGAGATATACTAGCCCTATTTCCTATTCAAACCGCCTCTATCATCCATTCATCCGTTGATTCCGTTTCAGTAAATTGTACAACAGATGCGCCGTTCTTCTCTCCTGATTTTCAAGGAGGTTTCTCTAGTGTGGCCAACGACGATTGCTCTTCCAGAAACAATGGCAACGGTTCTTTTTCCTCCATTATTTATTGGGTCAATGGGTCTCAGTTCCTTCTCTCAGTCTCTCGGTATCTCAATCACTTCTAAGTTTTCTCTTTGCCTTTCATTCAACAATCCGAAATTTGGAAATATTTAAACAATTCACAATAGCTCTGATTTGATTTTCAGTGCCTGTTTATCCCACAAATGATGCATTTGTACTAAAAATCTAAAGACTTGTACTTGTGGAGGTTTTGTGCTTAATGTTAGTTGGAGTTTTTTTTTCCCCGTTGATTGTATTGGAGTAGTGGGGGCAGTTTGCATATTGCAATTATGGTGCAAGTGATGTGTTTATCAGTGATGAAGCATATTAAAAAATGTAACTCTCTGCCTATGATTCAGGTGGTATTTTAGTTGCGTGAATGAAACTTATTAGTGATTCATGGAGTTTTTCCTGATTTTAGTTGCAACTTGCAAGTTATGTGTTTATCAGTGATGTGTAGTGATGTGTATGACCGAAGCTTTTGGTTTCCGACATTACAAATTCTTTCCTATTTTTATGATAAAATATTGTAACTATTATTATATTGGATGTCAATTTTCAGATGATTAAGGTTGATTTTTTTGAGAGAATAAGCTACGATGACTCAAGAAGACTCAATGGGTTAGTTTTGATTGCGATCGAGAACGATTATTTGGAGAAAATTGAATACGAAGATTTGGTTGAAAATTTTGCTTCAAGAAATATTAAAAGGATGACGCGTTTTAGGTAAGAGAAGAGACTTGAAGTTGTTAAACAAGGGGCCTAATTTTTCTATTTGGCAAATACAGAAGAACATCCAAACACCCCCAATTTTTGGGTAGGGATTACTAACCGCTACAGGATCTGGGTCGCTCCATCGACCCGACAGGATAATTGAGATTGTAGGTGCAACAAAGGTGTATGATCCTCCAATTACAGCAGGTAACCTAGTTCCAAAGAGAGATTGCAGCAGTGTGTTCAACCCAGCAACAAAAAGTAGAGTTTGAATCACTTTAGCTTTCTCCTTCTAGATAAATGGCAGAATAGGACATAGTTAGATATATAGTACTCCACTCACTAAAAAGAGTTGGGACAAAACTATGTTGAAACCACATAAGTAAAAGTAAATATATTCATTCACACGTCTTACATTTCCTCCTCCCATTTGAGGAACAAGTGCACTGGGAATAATAACTGTTGTGCCAAGCATTACAATGTAATGTTGAAATCCCAGTAGTATAGCCTCAGCTGCATGAAATAAAATATGAAATGAATTAGATAAAAACAAAATGGTGATTATGATTTATAACTCAGGCTGTTTACGTATCAAATGGAAAGAGATCACTCCCTTGATCTCACCAAACAAGTAAATTATTGAGAGCTTAAAAAGTTCAAGAAATTTTTCATGTACATAGTTATCCTCATTCCAATTTAACATGTCGTACAACTCAAAAAATTGGGTGAGGTGAACACAGAGAAAAATAAAATAAAGTAAAAAGGTACTTCAATAGAAACACAGTGGTACGTCTTGGATCTCGATGAGAAACAACTTACTACTATAAAACACAAGATATCCTTAACATGAATTGTCCTTGAACCAAATGGTGAAGAAAAGCAAGGAAAGACAGTCTTCACAAGTAAGGGTCTTACACCATTTCTACTACACATGTAGATATAGAGAGGGGGAGGGGAATCAAGCATATAATCCAAAGGTACCACACCGGCTTCAATGAAGTGGCAATAAGCACAGAACTTGATATTCACCGTGCAACCCCAAAAGATTCCTTATCCCCTTCCAGCAAGAAATACATTCAATTATGGAAATCATTTTGGTAGCAACACCATCCACAATTTTCCTTTTCTCTTTTCAAATGTAACATAAAGGGAAGCAGCAACCATCCCCACCACACCTCCCATGCCTCTTTAGAAAAAGAAGTTAAAGCAATGGAAATTTACAGAATGAAATACTGTATCAGAACCCAGAATGTCTCAAATAACAATAACAAACAAAACTCTTCAAATTGTACAAGAAAGTTGGGGGAATCATAACTTATTGCTAACTGGGAAGACCTTTTAGGTAGAGAATCATAGTAGTCATAGACATAAACAACACATCTAGGAACCACTTGCCATAAAGAATATTTAACACTTTATAACTACAACTAAAACAGAATTGTTTTCATAGATTTCACAGAATATACTAAAAAATAAGGTAGGTAACAAGAGACTCACGCCAAGGGGGAGGACTGGTAATGCAGTAGGAAACATTGGGAAGCTGATCTTTGGGAGGGTGTGGCGCCGGCTCATCTGCTTTTGCTGGCCCTGCTCCTCCAGTCATTGCTTTAAAACAGGAGCAAGCCCTATTTGCTTACTGTTACTAAGCAAGTACCAAAACCCAAAAATCTGCAGATAAACCCCAGATCCCAAATCCCTCAGTGAGCCATAGAAAGTGATAAGCAAAAGATAACACTGAAGAAAAGAAAGAAAAACCCCCCAAAAAGCTCTTTAGTTATGACAAGAATGGAGCAACAACCCACATGTAGTACCTCCACCTTACTATTCTTATGAAATTTCAAGAAACGACAAAGGGTTGGACAAATTTAATAACCGCAAGTAAAGTGTGGGAGTGTGAGTGTTAGAAAGTGTGAATCACTGAGTTCACAGTGGTAAGAAAGCAAAGAATCCTCCTAAAAAAATTTCAACAACAAAAAAGAAAGAAAAAAAGCTTTTGGTTACAAATTTCAGAAGCAAAATCAAGTGGCTACTCAAAAAAAGTCAAGAAATCACATACCCCACATCAAGAAAAAGTTCAGTAAAAAGGGGGATTATTATTTAGATGGAGAGAAGAAAAGAAAAAAGGTTTCTTTCTTTTCTTTTACAGAAATGGGATTCGGCTGAAACGGGTGGGAACAGTACAAGAAGGGAAGAGTGAGTGAGTGAGCAAAGTGTGAAGATAAGCAAGAAGATAGGAGAGAGCCAAAAATGGTGCTGATGGTGGTCTACTCCTGCTCTCAACCCTTTTTTCTCTCTCTGCCAAAAATGGAGTATTTTTTTCAAAAAAAAATGAAAAAGGGGAAGAAAAACATGAGAATTTACTAGTAACAACAGACATTTAATAATGCCTTCTTTTTTTATTTCCATTTAATTATTTCCCTCATATGTCTTTGTTTGTTTCGCGGTTCAATCACGCTCCACCGTGTATGCGTTCCTAACTCCAATAATTCAAGAACAAATTTTAGGGTTTTCTGCGCCCCAATGTTTGCGTGGAAATGTTAAAAGAATCTCTCCCTAAACTAATTTTTTAATTGTGAAATGGGTCATTTTAAACGGTTTTTGTTTGAAATGAACGGGAGCTGTAATACGTGAAACTAGGATCGAATAAAAAAATAAATGTAAAATCAAATTAAACTGACGAAATCGATCGGAAAAAAATCGAACCAATATATTGATTTGGTTTCAATTTTAAGAACTATCAAAATCGAGAATATTGGTTTGGTTGCAGTTTAGCCGTGATATTACACTTTTTAAATCGAACCAAAATAATATTACTACTATATATTTAATTTTTTTTACTTACTTAATTACTTATATACACTTATATTATCAATGCATTTATATTTTATAATATTGAATATTGTATTTATATAAATTTTC
>JAOTQG010103837.1:0-13135 GCA_025631175.1 Iris virginica
TTGAGGGAACATAAGACTGCCATAGGGTGGTCGATTTCTGACATAAAAGGCATAAGTCCTTCAATAGTTCAACATAACGATAAATATGAGCTCCAGTCAAATAGAGATTGTAGTATTACGGATTGTGAAGGAGCCAAGATTTTATGGTGGGATGAGACACGGATGAAAATATGGATTGCAAGGTGTTGTTGCTTTATACGAAAAAATAAAAAATAAAAGAGGAAGTGAACACAGTAGTAAAAGAGAATATAATTGGAGATAAATTCAGTTGATAACTATGAAAAAGTAAAAATAAAGAAACAAAATTTATTCTTTCTAATTCAACTATCGTATTTGTGTGTGTGTCGACGTGTGTAGCTTGATGGGTGTGTGTATGTGTGTCTTGACGTATGTGTATATGTGTCTTTGATTACATTCTCTTACTTAGAATGAGTGTAGTTCTTTGATCCCAGCATCATGTGGTGAAAATTTAGTAGTTTTACTTGCAATCTAGAATGGTTAGTGAGGTTCGTGTGTATTTCTGAAACTGAACTTAATCTAATAGTTCAATTATTGAATTACACTCATTTAATTTGTTTAAACACATTTTTTAGGCTCACTTAGGACCCCTCTTTTTGTGTCTTAAGTATTGGCTATAATGCCACATAAGTGTTATGCTTTAAGTCTCTTATATAGTCAACTTGCTTAAGTAAGCTCGTATTATGCCTATCAAGCCATCAAATGAATAGTGAACAAAGTCCAGCCTTTTAGAAACATTTGAAGATGTTGAAGCTTAAAGAAGGACTGCGCATCAACCTGCTTAAAAAAACTTGCTGACGTGGCTGCTGAAAGACTCCGTGCTTCAGCAACTGGGCAATTGCTGAAATGCTTCAGCTTAAGCAACCCGCCATTTTCTCAAATCGCGCAATATTCAAATTTGATCAAAACCTTAATCCACTAGAGTATTGACGAGATAAAGTTTCCATTTCTCTCATTTATCTAACTCGTACTTTTACCCTGTGTGTTTTATCCAATTTTACTTCCTATTTTAGAAAAGCAATGATGAGATAGAACATACCTACCCTAACTGACATTCTATTTGTAGTATGCTTCTTTCTCAAACGTGTTGAACACCGCCGGTTGTTTACCTACTTTATAGATTTACGGGTAATCAACTCAACATTAAATACAAGCATTGATGGCGAAGATTTTGAAGATCCAGCAAAAAATTAAATATTAATGTTGGAGTTAAAAACATTCCAACGGCACATTGATGGCATCTATAAATAGAAGTCATGAACCTCATAAGCAAGTTGGAGATTTTCAAGTGAGAAACCCAGAGACTTTAAGAAACCTCAAGCATTAAAGACTTATTCTCTTCCCAGATAAATAATTTCAATCTTTATGAGTGTAATAGATTAGAAACATTCTCCCTCACTCAAACACTTAAACAATCAATTCTTGTAAGTGTCTCCCCCATATTTATTATCCTTATTGGCACATTGATTGTTAGATTTACACCGAGTGAAACTTGTTCTAGGCAAGAGAACCCAATCACTCCATAAAATCCCCAAACCTAGGTTAGGCACCGGTTGATTTTATATAATCCATTAGTAGTCATTAAGTGTGGTTGCTTAAGTCTAAAATATTGGACTAAGCAAGTTTACTTTCTGTAGTGTTCTAATTTAATAGTAAAGTTCACAAATCCTAGTCCAATCAACTAGGTAGTGGAGTAGGAATTATTTAACAATATTCTGAATCACTCTATATCCTTGTGTTCTTTACTTGTTTATACTACTTGCTAAATATTACTTCTTAAGCTTGCTGACGCTACAAGTTAGTTCAGTGGCTTATATTACATAGAGCATTTGCTTGTATTTCAAGATTATTTTTTCTTATCTTACTTTAACTTATCATTTTCACTATCTTGCTTAACACTTTCACTAAGATAGCATGCTGCTTAACTTAATAGCAAGTATGTTGCTTAGGAGTTAAAACTAGTTAAGTTCATTCCACAGCAATTTAAACTTTTTGCGAAAACTTGCTTACTCAACATATAATTTTCAAAAAGTTTAATAAACCAAGTATGTTTGCTAAACCAAGCCTATTTTAGCCTCCTTGGAACTAACAATATTCTTGACATAAGACCTTTGCACAACTCTCTTTTTCAATAACTACAAAAGTAATTTGAAACACAATGCCTTTTTTTAAAGAAAGAAGATTTCAATTTTTTAAACAAGAGTGATAGTAGGTAATAAGGGGGAAGGGAATAATTTTGGGTAAGAATATTGGATGAATCGCAAGTAATAATTCGTATTATGTCTTAGTAGAATCAGATGTTGCCAAGGTCAGAAAAAATAAATGGACCAAAAATGTGGTCTATAAAGAAGTTTTTGAAGCAGGTATGTTAATTTTTTCCAACATCATATTCTTACGTATGAATATTTTTAAAATGGACAAAAAAATTTAACTATATTGTAATATTACATATATGAGTGGCAAACATTATTTTTAATGTGTATTCTTTGCATATTATTTTTTTCAGGATTGAATATCTATATTTGGTATACAAAAATCGATCACATAAAATAGTAAAGTAAATCACATGGATCAAATATAATTTGAATGTAGACTTAATATGATTATGCATACCTGCAGTACAGCTTAAATTTCTCTCCAAAATGATAATATTGGGTTCCAAACATTTGTATTTTGTTAGATTATGGGAAAATTCGGATAACAGAGATAACAATATTATGTGTAAGCTTTTCATGCTCACTCTTGAAGTAATTTTGACTTCTAATGTGTTACATGTATGTTCTTGACATTATGATACATTTGATTTAATCAGTGCTCCCAAAGTTGCTTTTTTAAGTGCAAACAATATCAATTAGCTGCCAGACTTATTATTTTAGAGCAATTGTTGATACTAAGGTGCCTGATGACTGATGAGCAGTAGGCATGCAAATATATTATTTTTTTAAAGTATTTTATCATGTTTCGTGAATGTTTCTTTTAGTATTTTAAAAATATTGTTATTTATTAGACAAATATATTCTAATTTAGAATAATAGACTCAACAACATCATCTTTTATTTCTTTTCAATAAAAAAATAAATGTCATATAAAATAAAGTGCATAAATTTAGCATATATAAATATAAAATATTTTTACAATGAGCTCTTTTTCATGTAGAATCTTAATTTATTTGTAAATAAATTAAGGATAATTAAATAACAAATAAAGTACACATATGATGTAACATCGTGGCTCTAGTTCAGCTGTCAGTTAAAAACTTGAAAACATAAAAAAAAATGTAATATTAATTAATAGGCAAACTGCTGATTTTATTGTACTCTCACAAGAATCTTTATTTAGATCGATTTATTCATTCACTAAATAATTAGTAATTGAAATAATCATGATTGATAGATTACTGCCACAAAATTCACATATTTACCTAAAGCATAACACAACTAAACTTTAAACACTCTTTAATTTTAATAAACAAAAGATTAATGCTGTAAAACTAATGCTTCTTTACCAATTTTTAATTCAGTATTAAAAAATTTAATATACTTATTGGGGGCACTTTTGTCTCTACCAAAAAAAAAAAAAAAAAAATCAACCCCCTCTATTCGTGTTTTTATATGAGGAGGAGATTTAAATTTTTTTTTAAAAGAAAACTAATGATCCCTTCCTAATTTTTAATTTAAAGAATTAATATACTTACTGGTTTTAATAAATAAAAAATTAATGCCCTAAAACTAGTGCTCTCTTCCCAATTTCTAATTTAATATTGATAAGGTAAAAATTAATATATTTATTGGAGGCACTTTTTTCTCGAGAAAGGAAAAAAAATATATAAATCACCCCCCTCTATTCGTGCCTTTATATATGAGGAGATTTATTTAATTTTAATTAAATATTTATGAAAATTTTGCATAAATGAATATATAAAAATAATTTTGGTAAATTATTATTTCTTTTACTGTGACTAAGTTATTAAAATTTAATAAATGATAAATATCAAGAAATATTAAATTCATAAAATTTATATTGATTTTTCAACCAAAAAAAAAAATGGAATTCATTTTCAAACCGACGGGGTAGTTTTCCACGTATTGGAGGATATATGTCAAAATTAATTAAAAGAAATGGATTAGCAATTAGTTGAAGTATATATATACACACATATATATATATATGGGGTCAAGATCCAATAATCAATAGGTGAAAATATAGGAGAATTGTTACCCACCCACAAAGCTGATTGAAGGCTACATGATTAATGGGGGTAAAAAGAGTCACCAAAATTAAGAGGTGAGATTTGTAAGCAACACCTCACCCATACATTCACAGTCAAACTTAGATCCATGAATGATTCAAAAGTTAGTTAAACCAACGGTCAGCTCAGTGGTAAGCCACTATTCCCGCCCAAATTTTCTATGATTAACCTTCCCCTTGTGGTATATAAAACTTAATTGACCAAGCCTCTAGCAAACATCCGACTTTCTCTATTTGCTAAGATTTCCTCCCCTTTTTAACCATCTTCTCCCCACAAGCAAACCAAGCGAATCACTGGTGCCCACCCGAGTTTCCCAGTGATTCGCTTGTAAGGCACCGAAAGATCAAAAGAGAAAAGCGTGAGAGAGAGAGATAGAAAGAGAAAGAGAAAAGCGTAAGATAAGCTTCTGTGTGAAAACTGCGAAGAAAGAAGAGGGAAAGGCAAAGAGATACAAGTATTGAAACAATGGCTTATAGCAAATCGATGCTTCCTTTTTTCTTTTGTTTGTCCATCACTGTGATAATCCCGGCTGCTTTTGCCGGTGAAGCCAATGAGCATCTTGGCTTTGTCGAGATGGACGACTTTGTCAAGGAACGTGCTGAGAATGCCTCCAGGAGGGCCTTGGAAGCATACGAACCTGAACCTCATAAAGTGACCCGACTATTCAACAAGGAAGTTAGCGAGTGAGTCGTGTGACATTTCCATTGTTTTCCATTATTTTCACAACCTTGATCATCATTTCTCTTTATTTTGGGTGTTTTTTTTTTTTTTTATGTTCATAATCGTATGTGTATGTGTACGTGCATTTATGTAGGGTCTTAACGGGTACCAATGCAACAAGAAGGGTACTGAAAGGTGATACCGAATGCCATGCTACAAACCCTATTGACCGATGCTGGAGATGTGACCCAAACTGGGCTAACGACCGTAAGAAGCTAGCTGATTGTGCCCGTGGGTTTGGCCACAAAACTACAGGTGGAAAGGACGGGAAATTCTACATAGTGACTGATCCCTCGGATAATGATGTGGTGAATCCCACACCGGGAACCCTCCGTCATGCTGTTATCCAAGAGCAACCACTATGGATCATATTCGAAAGATCCATGATCATTACCCTCAAACAAGAGCTCATCATGGCAGGGGACAAGACCATCGATGGTAGAGGTGTTAATATCCACATCGCCTATGGCGCTGGCATTACCATTCAGTTTGTGAACAATGTGATCGTCCACGGAATTAGAATTCACAACATTAAGCAAGCCCAAGGTGGGATAATCAGAGACTCCATTGCTCACCTCGGGCTACGAACCATCAGCGATGGCGATGGCATCTCCCTCTTCGGTGCCACCAATGTCTGGATCGACCATGTTTCCTTGGCCAAGTGCTCTGATGGTCTCATTGACGCCATCATGGCTAGCACAGCAATTACCATCTCCAACTGCAAATTCAATCACCACAACGATGTATGTATACATAACTTGCAAATTCCTACAAAAAATTAAACAAGAGGAATTTGATTAAATTTTTTGACGTTCTTGGTGATGATGCAGGTGATATTATTGGGTGCAAACGACGGCTTCCAAGGAGATAAAATCTTGCAAGTCACAGTTGCATTCAACCGCTTCGGCAATGGACTGATCCAAAGAATGCCAAGATGTAGATGGGGATTCTTCCATGTCGTAAATAATGACTACAACAAGTGGGAAATGTATGCCATTGGTGGCAGCCAGCATCCTACCATCATCAGCCAGGGCAATCGTTTCAGGGCATCTGACAACCCCTTCACCAAGGAGGTAACTAATTAAGCCTAGCCTTCGTAGACACTATAACGGCAAGATTTTCTTCCTCGTTGCAAATGCTTTATACGTGGTATTGTTTTGGATTTTCAGGTGACACATAGGGATTACTTCCCAGAAAGTGTGTGGAAAAACTGGCAATGGAGATCAGAGGGAGACGCTTTCCTCAACGGAGCATTCTTCCGCGAAGCAGGCCCTCCACTGAACGAGGCCCTCGATCTTCACGAGAATATGGTGAATGCAAAGCCCGGTACTTTCGTGGGTAGACTTACTCGCTACTCTGGTGCACTCAAGTGCAGACCTGGCAGACCTTGTTAATCAAAATTTCAAAGTATTTCGTTTTAATTTTCTTTATTAAAAAAAGAAGATTTTACTCTTGGGATTAGAAGTGATCGATATTGCCATTACAGCAGAGGAGAAGAAAGAAAGAAAGATGATGAAGAAGAAGAGGATCAGGAAGATGACTGATGAGTGAAGAAATAATTCTTCTTGTTGAGGAACTTTTTTTTATTTTTTATTTTTATTTTATTTTTCGGAAAAGGAATTGATGTGAGGAATAGGAAAAGGGAGCTGATAGACATGGAGAGGGCATTCCTGTTTGATTGATTCCTTGAGAAAAAAAAAATTGTTAATCCTCTGAGGTAAGGGTGACATGATCCCAAGGGTATAATCCTTTGTTGTAGTTTCTGGCCTTTGGATTTAAATATTTTTTTTTTGTTGTTTTTAATTTTTTGATAGCCCCAGTTTTGAATTTAAATTTCATTTTAAGATCAATGAGATAAATGACTCTCTGTCTGCGCATCTCTCTCTCTCTCTCTCTCTCTCTCTCTCTCTCTCTCTCTCTCTCTCTCTCTCTGTCTTGTCTCTCTATCTCTTGTATGAATAAAGAATTGAACAAAAACCACAAAGATTCAACCCAACCAACCGATCAAATGAATCCCAAACTCAATTTAGTTGGCTGAGTTTACCATAAGTTGTTTGATTTTGGATTAAATGTGTAAATACTTTTCTCTAGGTTTAGTTTTTAATTTTGATTTTGATCTTGTTATATTAAATCCAAATAAAATACTTTTAATGTACAATTAACAATCATATCTTACATTTTTTTTTACCTAACCTTATATATCTTTGTTAACCACCATATGTTCTGTTACTTGTCTTCTACTCACCCCCCTCCGTTCGAGTCTGGATCTCCTGTCATAAATAGTGTCTCATTTAAAAAGATGATTCTAAATTTTAAACTCTAAATTTTAGTTAATTCAGAATATTTATCATTTTTAAAAGTTATGTGACAAAAGATGAGACCGTAAAAAATTCAGATTCCCTCCATCCCTTAAAAAATTCAGATTCCCTCCATCCCTAACGAGCAAATGCAGAGTATGTTTGAAGTTAGTTGGTGTTATTTGTGTGGACACTGACATTTATTAGGTTTAAAATCTGGACTGGAACTCCACTAAGCTTAGAAAAAGCAACAGTTTACTCCAATTCCAGTTGCCAAGTGAGATATCTCTACAGCCAAACAGAGTCATAATTTGAAGTTTGGATTCTGAAACCTAAGAGTAACAGCAAGCTAGCTAAAGAGGAGAACCATTCACTAAATCATTGTCTAATCATCCATTTGAGTAAACTTGTGGCTAAATCATAGAAGCCATATTGGGAGAGATTTCTTAAGTACCAGGTTATACAAGATTTTTCTTGAACATTACGTTTCATCGGGATGTTTATTCCTTGAGGGACAAGTCCTACTGTTGTGGCCTTTTTCTAGGCACAGCCTACAAGAGTAAGCCGTTTTCTTCCAGCCAATCAAGCATCTTTCCTCGTAGCAGCAGCATCTGTGTCTGCTCCAGTTCGTTGAAGGCAAGTCCTACTATTATGCCCAATTTGCCCGCATAGCCTACAAGAATGGTGTCGTGAAACCATGCTCTTAG
Organism: Iris virginica; assembly: GCA_025631175.1. Taxonomy (NCBI): domain Eukaryota; kingdom Viridiplantae; phylum Streptophyta; class Magnoliopsida; order Asparagales; family Iridaceae; genus Iris; species Iris virginica. The sequence goes on from JAOTQG010103837.1 coordinate 7,992, forward strand.
ACCCATCAGATTTTGACTTCCAGCATGTTCTTCGATTGTGGCCCCTTTCCCCACACACCCCGCATTTGATCCCTCTGTCTATCAGATTATCCTTAAGTTCTGGGCAGTAATGCTTCCTATGCCCTTCACGCCCACAGTTCTTGCAATAAAATTTCACTCCTGCAAGTCACAAGCTTGATTGATCTCACATTTGGCCAAAAAACATACATATATACTCCCCCATCCCAGAAAAATTAGTCATACTTTTTAGAAGTAAAACGTTTTGAATGATGTAGTTCAAATATGTACTTTAACTCACACTAATGTTATTTCTTTTCTTTTTTTGTTTCTGTGACGAACAAGAAACATCATCTTTGTGAAATGAAGGAAAAATTATGGAAAACCGATTGAAGGAATAACTTAAATATAGAAATGGAGCTTCTTCGTTTTTTGGAGGGAGCATCAAACAGAAAAGGGATGCAAAACTCTTTTTAAAAGGGGGAGGTTGATAAACTCTTGCCGAAATTTATCATAAGGTACCTTTCATGGAAATGCTTCTCTTACGACGGTTCTCGGGATCAAGAAAGAAAGCCTTCATAGATTCAGAAGCTTGTTTCCTTGCATCACCAGTCCCTTTAGATTTCTACACAAGAGAATATACTATAAATTATCTCATACATGTGTTGAGTTTTGCGGAATGACTCAGGTAAAATCCCTCTTTCCTTTCTTGATTTGAACAAAAGGAAACTCCCAATATTGATTAAGCGTACCTTGATTGCAGCAACTCTCTGTTCGTGAAGCAACGGATCGCTATGAATGATCTTCATTCTCTTGGTAAATAGTCCTGTTTTAGCGTTCAGGCTCTGCAATCATCCAACTAAACAGAGAAGATTAAATTCATGATTTAGTAACAATCAGTCTAAGACATTGGGGGCAACATATTAGCTTTACAGTAAAAAAAATAAAGTGCAACACAGTTTCAATTGTAAGCCTAAACATGCAATTATTTCCCTAGAATTTGACCAAACAGGATGCATTGAAAAATTTTAATTAAAAAAAAGGGCACTGATTTGGAAATACTCTGTCGTAAGCATTTTGGATACAATATAATAGGATTATACAGTAGAGTAAAATGTCATGTCATCAAGGTAGTGAGGGAATCAAACAAACGTACTTTTAACGATCTGCTTATCTTTAAATTAACTTCAGGAGTGGATTTGTATACACGTTTTGACTTTCTCCTCATAGTCAGCTTTATTTCTGCACCGTCTACTTCGTCATCTTCCCTTACTTTTACTGGAGAACTGAAAATTCAACATGTTAGTAGTCTTCAGACCAGGTAAACTAAAACAAGCATTTTGGTGGGAAGGATGTAAAGGAATTACATTGAACGAGCTTTTTCCCATGGACGCTCATCAATAGACTCTTCCCAAATGACACAATCTCCTAAGCATTGATGGCAAGTCTTTAGACCCTGTATAAATTTGCCAGCAAAAATAAGACCAAGAATGTAGTAATAAGAAAATATAAATTCATTTGTACCTGATAATTTACGATCTATGAGGTATTAAATTGCATGAGCACTCGCTATTTAACAATTGGAATCAAAATTTTATGTGCGGCATAGATAAAAGAAGCTAGAATATTACCTTCCCACTACACTCTGAACAATCTAATCTCGATCTTTCTATTCCACATACTGTGCAAGGAGTATAACCTCTTCCCCTGCAACTTGGGCATGGCAGCTCTCTAATGTACTGACCATTTGGACCAAACCAGGACCTTGGCGCTGAAGCACTAGAAATGATGTCCTTCCTGAAATGGAGACAGGAAAGGACATCAAGGACTATGTCGATCATTGGTAGCAATCATATATCAAAATTGACAGTTACAATCAACCATTCTTTTTTTTTTTTTTTAAGAAAATTGGTTTCTCAAATATATACATTACATTATTTTCATTCTCTTATGAAGAGTATCATCTAGATGCAGAAGTACCCATATTCAAGTACATACACACATGTCTAGCTCGACAGACACATATTGCCCAACGAGAGCAAATGGAATTAGAGGCAAGGAAGAAATAAGACCTTGGCTGCAGATCAGCGGCAAGCCCAAAGAGATCCTCTGAAGGGTCATAACCCAACTGCAAAACAAAACATTCAAATACTTTATCTAGGATTTATGAACAACAGTACATATATGCAACAGAAACAAACATTTGAGTGATTGGTGGCAAATATGAATGTGCGCTGGTGCACTCACTCGCGTACACAAAAGACATAAGGAGAAAATTGCACATTTGAAAGGTTAGATGCGAATATGACAATAAATTTCCCTGAATTCGTCACAAGAGCTGAAATTGGCAGAACTCTAGAATTACAATTGCAATTGGGGGTTGATTTAGGGGTGACCATCGTATTCAGTTAGCTACAGAGGGAGGCAAAGTTCGTCTTTTTCTTTAGTAAGGGAGAGTAGCGTCGTAAGTGAATTCCGGCTCGTGAAGGGAATGGTCGCCAGCTCATTTGGTTGTCGCCCCATTGGCAAATTGTTGTCGTGCTGTGATTGTTTTCCCTCCAACAAAATTCTGTGAACCAGGACATCATCAGGAGTACTATTTCAATGGAGGAAGGACAAGGAGGACAGCGTGGAGAGATTTTTCATTTTCCTTTCAGATTTTCTAAAGTAGGATAGCTAAGGAATTAGGGTTCTTGTTATTTACTTTCCCTTGTATTGAGCTTCCTTCGATTTCAATGAAAGTATAGTAGTTGTAAAGATTGTGATGCTAGTTTGTGAAAGGTCTTGAACCACTACAGAATATCTATCTACACTAGTACACACACATACACAGAACATACAAATCAATCAAAAGCACATAAAAGTAAACATTACAGTGGTTAGTGGCAAATACTCTATCCTTATCTAGAAAAGGGACTATTTTGGGGGATAAAGCAAAAAAAAGAAAGTTTAACGATTCTTTGTTATGGGAGTGAGTATGAGTATACATTCAAGAAATATCACACAAAACTACAAAATTGAAGGTTTAGAGGCAGAGAAGAACGTACATCTGCAAGAAATTGCAACAAGTATCAAGTAGGGTACAAAAAGTTCCAAGAAAATTAAAAGCCCAAGATAGTCAATGATGGTGTGGGTGCTTATGCAGCAGTAGATAAAAGAAACAGAGAAAAGAGAGAGAGAGAGAGAGATAAGAACCTGAGGGGGTTTAGGAGGGGAGACGGAATCATCTTTGGAAGACGAGAAAATTGGGTGGTAGGAATGGAACTTGCTGAGCTTTCTCCTTGAATGCAACAATACCCAGTAACGGAAGTTCTTGTTGCTGTGCCTCCATTGAGGTACCATTATTGCTCTAAATGTCGAGCAAATTGATGCCGCCATCTGAGCGTGAGAGTGTATGTGTGTGTACGTGTGTGTAGAGAGAGAGAGAGAGTATCTAAATATCTAATCTAGTGTGTGTGTGTGTGTGTACGTGTGATGTGAGGATATAAAAGCAACATGACGGATGCCGTTCGGATTTGAAACGAGGGCGCTGCAAATTATACGGTGTTCTTAGACATTTCTATTTTCTTTATAAAAATATATAAAATTTATAAATTATGTATATAATATAAATATAAAATATACATAATAATTATAAATATAATAATTAAATAATTTATATATATTTTATATTTATATTATTTATATAATTTATATAATTTATAAATTTTAAGTATATTTATAAATAAAATAAGTATTATATCTAGGCACACAATATACCAATTGGTTCATAGTGGGCCTTGGCATTGAAAAGCTAATGACCACAATATTGGTCCCTTTTTGGTTGCGCAATTTGCGTATATTTTAAGGAATAATTGTATTTTAGACGTAAAGCTTTTGTGAACTTGTTAAAAAAATTTCTTGATTTAGAAAATTGTCAGTTAAATTTTAATGTTCAATTTTTATTGTAAAATACATTATTTTGAATGAAATTCGTTAAATCTTAACGGGAGACGGACTCAAATGCAATATACATGAGTTTGGCAAAGATTTTTTTGTCCTTCTCTTACTTACATAAACTTTCAAATCTAATTTGAATTTTTAAAAATAAATCTTACACTTTTTACAGAGGTGGTAAGTGTAATTTATTAAAACTAAATAGCCCAACTCACTTCCACCCCACCAGTCCTCCCCCTCCTGTCTCTCTCTCTCACCCCATCTCGATCCGTCGTCGAACTCCATTTTTCGGCTCGAGAAAGATTCTGCCGCTTCTTGTAACTCCTTCGGCGAAAAGCTTCTCTATCTCTCTCTCTCCTCCAACGTTGAGTTTGTAGATCTTCTTCGGCAAAAAGCTTCTCGTAACTCCTCTCTCTCTCTCCTCCATCACTTCCCCCCACCCCTCTGCTCCCTCGTCAGTAGCGGACCTGGACATTTGCATTAGTAGGGGCACAAAGGATGCGAAGCATGACGGGGGTTCGGGGGCAGCGCCCCTGAATATTTTTTTTCAAGGTATATTGGCACGTAATTGAAAAAAAATCGAATATAGATACTCTTGTAAATCCAAAACAATAATTAAATAGAAAGCTTGAAAGGGGAAGAGTTTTTCAATTAACAATGTTATTGGTACTTGAATCCCTCTCAACTACAATAACTAAATTCGCAGATTAAAATTAGGATTGCAACTAATTAAATGGGACAGTAAGGTCTTCTTTAACAACTCAACGACATTTTACATTACCCTAAACTTTCTCGGTAAATTTTTTTATTTTTTTTCTCAGTGGGGGCACGTGCCCCTTAATAGGTCTGCCACTGTCCCTCGTTCTTCTCTTTCCCCGTAACCTAGCGCCCAGTTTCCCCCAATTAATTTCTAACCCTGCTCCGGCGTACTTCCTCTGGATGCACATAATTTTCATTAGGAATCGTCTAGTGTGCGGACGGTCAAAGGTGCGGACGACTTACGACCACACTGTACGCTTTTACGACCAAATTGTATGCTTTTACGTCAACAATGTAACCATTTACAGTTTAGTCATAAAAGTTATAAAACCACCATATATTACATCAAGTTGTTTTACAAAAATCATGTGCTACATCCGGATTCCTAGGCAGATTTAATGTGTAATGTGGGCCATGTGTGACCTTCAATTGTAGGTTATAACAACTTTTTT
>JAOTQG010103848.1:0-13133 GCA_025631175.1 Iris virginica
AAAAAGTATCGAATCGAACTATGTATTTTTTCTAAAGTTAATTTAAATTTAGATAAATTTACATAATAATTATAAATACTAATTATCATAAAAAATAATTATAAAAGTTTAAAAGGAAAAAGAAAAAAAAAAGATAAAGTGAAACTTAAAAGGATAGGAGAAATAATTGAGTAATGATGAAAGTAGAGAAAGATGATTGAGTAATGATTGAGAAGAAGTTACTATTCATTTGAAACGGGTCCCACCGCTTCCATTTATAAGATAGATTTAAATTTAATTATATTATAATAAATTTATAAATTTTCTTATTTTAAAGTTATATTGTGCTAAATATTAAGTAAACAAACAGCATAATTGAGTTATTTTTCAACTTTTATTATAATCATAGGCTATTAGTATTAAATATAATTTTTAATTTTAATTTTTTATAATAAATCTTATGTTATATTTAGTTTTTATTTGCAAAATTACATTATTTTTCTAAATCGATAAATCGAACCAAATCGAACCGTGGTTTATTGGTTCGGTTCGGTTCGATTTTTTTTGTTTAGCGGTTCGGTTTAGGTTTAAAAAACTTCAAATCGAGAGGGTGCGGTTCGGCTTGCGATTTATACCCCAAACCGAACCGTTGCACCCCTAGGTTGAACGGCAAATTATATTATATGCCTAGGCATACCTAGCAATGTATGCCATTTTGTACATAAAATTTATAAATTATATACATAATATGAATATGAAATATACATAATAATTATTAATATGATAATTAAATAATTTATATGCCTTTCATATTTATAGTATGTACATAATTTATAAAATTTATATATATTTATGAATAAAATGAGTACACCTTACTAGATATGCTTTGGCACATCATATACTGCTGGTTGGACTACTAATCGTGACCTTTTATCCTCTTCCAAAAATATTCTCTTTATTGTATTCTTCTGGAAATCAATTAAATTTATTACCTCATCAATTCAGTTTAAAAATCTTTATCATCACGCGGTAGAAAAGGAAATCAGTACAACTTCCATGGTGGATACTGGACTGTAAATGTGCGCAGTTAGGCAAGAATGATTCTTTACGGAGTTTGCAAGCCGAGTTTGCTAGCCTGAGTCTGTTTGTGGGGAAGCTTTTCTCTCTCTCTCTCTCTCTCTCTCTCTCTCTCTCTCTCTCTCTCTCTCTCTCTCGTGGGCTCATGATGTTTTGAATAAAGATTTGTTCTTTCTGTTTTTAACTTTCTAGGTATTGTTTTCATCATTCCCACATCTTAGTGTCTCTCTGTAAATGGGTATGATTAAATATTGATTATGCTCCTCTTTATGGCAAATTTTCAGGTACTCATTTATCCCAACCCGACCACTACTAGTATCTGATGTTTACATTTTCAGTACTAGTGGTATCTCTTTCCGTTCCCATTTTTTTGATTTTCAATTCATCCATGTGGTTTTCAGCGCAGTATTTCTTTCCTTTGAATAATGATTTTCAAACTTTGTCTTGTCTCTGTTATCTTATTGACTAGTTATTTCTTTGTTTGTATAGCCATGATTTGATACCTTGATTCACTTAAATTGCTGAAGACAAAATGGGCTTTTTTTTTAGCTTTGAAAAGTTTGAACCTAGTATTTTATGATATTAATCGGAGTACTATATTGGGAAAGTTTTACTAGTTTTCCCATGTGGGTATCAGTATCTAAGTTTTCTTTTTCCTTTGCATCGACCTGGGACATCATTATTCTGGACTTGGATTTTCAAATTTTAGGACCCTTCTTGTTGGATTTTTTTTTCTTTCTTTCTAACTTCTTATTCTTTGCAGAGTCTTTGTTTGCGGCTTTCTCATTCATTTCCATGTCATGTCTTGTAATAGATGCTGACTTCTGTATCTGATAAGTGCTAATGTGAGCTGAAGAATTTGTTTCCTCGACTTTCATGGCTATGGAGGCTCAGATGAGTGCTGTGGATTTCATGAGAAGAGCAGTGTTCATGCTGATTGTTTATGTGTGGGTCCCCACAGCAGTCTTGGGTAGGACTGGAAATACAAGAGCTTCTCCTACAAGTTCAAAGCCTAGAATTGTGAATGTTGGAGCTTTATTTACAATTGATTCAGTTATAGGACGGTCAGCGCAGCCAGCTGTTATGGCTGCAATTGATGATGTCAATTCAAATTCAAGCATTCTTGGAGGCTCACAATTGAAACTTATATTACGCGACACGAATTGCAGTGGATTTCTGGGCACCATGGAAGGTATTTATTTCAAACCCTTTTCCCTTTGCGCTTATGACTTTGCTGCTACTGGTATAGGCAGAGCCCTCTGTTTAGGGTGCTGAGGAAGTTACTCGTTTTATTGTTTAAGATAACAATTTTAGGGCAGTTCTGAATTTCTAAAGTTAGCAAGGATAATTCAATGAATGGTTTTGAAGTTGAAGTTAATGCGCTGAGACTTTGTCCCATTGAGTTTCAATGAGTAATACGCTACTTGCTGAATAATTTCTTTTGGTCCTCATGTCTATGGTGTGGCTCTCAGCTGCACTGACCTGTCATCTAGTGCTAATTCTTTTATGTTTTGTATATACCTCTTGATAAGTTATTTAGGTTGAACCGACAATAAGTTATAAAGGAATTTTGTGCTAATTCTTGTACGTAAAGTAATTTGCAAACAGTAATTAATATCGAGAAAGAATAAGTAGAGGCGTAAATGTTGAAAGGAGCTTCATTTTTCTGTTTTTATGTCTCAAGGAACTCGAACACATATGCTGTTTTCTTTAGGAGAAAGGGTGTTTTGAGGTGAGTTGTATATTTACAGGTTGACAGTTTTCTTGAAACTACCTATCACCTAACGTATCAATACACGATGTCCGGTATCACTTGCACTGTAATAGACAGATCCTTAGACCATGACCAGTTACTCACTTCTCTCCCTCTTTCTCTGTATTAAAAATTAGATCAATGTAAAAGAGGGAATTCTGACCACACATTCTTACCTATGTAGCTTTGGAACTGATGGAGAACGACGTGGTTGCAGTAATTGGCCCACAATCTTCTGGAATCGCACATGTTATCTCCCATGTCGTGACCGAACTTCATGTACCACTCCTTTCATTTGGTGCAACGGATCCCACTCTTTCTGCACTACAGTATCCTTATTTCCTTCGCACTACACAAAATGACTATTTCCAGATGTATGCAATAGCCGACCTAGTTGAGTATTTTGGATGGAGGGAGGTTGTTGCCATATTCGTTGATGATGATTATGGTAGAGGTGGTATCTCCATATTGGGTGATGCACTTGCAAAGAAACGAGCTAAGATTTCTTATAAGGCTGCCTTTACCCCTGGGGCTCCCACAAGTGACATCAACAACTTGTTAGTTGGAGTAAATTTAATGGAGGCTCGGGTTTATGTTGTACATGTAAATCCTGATTCAGGTCTGACAATTTTCTCAGTAGCAAAGGAGCTTGGGATGATGACAAGTGGATATGTGTGGATCGCTACAGATTGGCTTCCTTCTGTTTTGGATTCGATAGAGTCGCTTAATCCTGACACAATGGATAATATTCAAGGGCTAGTAGCACTTCGCCATTACACCCCAGATTCTGATCTCAAAATAAATTTTACAGCCAAGTGGAAGAATATTAAAGACAAAGAGACTACAAACTTTAACTCATATGCACTCTATGCTTATGATTCTATATGGTTGCTTGCACATGCCCTTGATGCTTTCTTCAAAACTGGTGGGGCACTCACTTTTTCGTACAACTCCAAATTGCCCGAGAGGAATGGAAGTGCACCTCACTTGTCAGCACTTCGTACATTCAACGAAGGCCAGAAATTACTTGAAACACTTCTTACGACGAGATTCGTTGGTCTAACAGGTGAAGTTCAATTCGACAAGGAGAAGAATTTGATTCATCCTGCATACGATGTTCTTAACATTATTGGAACTGGATCCAGAAGGATAGGGTTTTGGTCAAATTATTCCGGGCTCTCTGTTGTGGCTCCCGAGACTTTATATAAAAAGCCCCCAAATACTTCAACTGGTGACCAACATCTTTATGATAGTGTCATATGGCCTGGGGAAACTACAGTGAAACCTCGAGGATGGGTCTTCCCTAATAATGGGAAGCCTTTGCGGATTGCAGTGCCCTTCCGAGTCAGTTACACAGAATTTTTGACTAAAGACAAATCTCCACCTGGAGTAAGAGGATATTGCATTGATGTATTCGAAGCTGCAGTAAATCTCTTGCCTTACCCGGTTCCAAGAACTTACATATTATATGGAAATGGTCAGAGAAACCCTAGCTACAGCAATCTTGTCAATGACGTTGCCAGTGATGTGAGTACTTTCTTGAAGTCCGGTATCATAATTAGGACTTATCTTGAAATTTTATTTATCTGCTTTGCTGTTTCAGAATTATGATGCTGCTGTTGGAGATATCACGATTATTACAAATAGGACAAGGATTGTGGACTTTACACAACCTTTCATGGAATCTGGACTTGTTATAGTTGTTTCTGTGAAAGGAGCTAAATATAGTCCGTGGGCTTTCCTCAAGCCATTTACTGTAGAAATGTGGTTAGTCACTGCGGGCTTCTTTCTCTTTGTTGGAGCTGTTGTTTGGGTTCTTGAGCATAGGATGAATCACGAATTCCGAGGGCCACCAAGGCAACAGCTTATTACAATCTTTTGGTTAGTATGATGATCACTTTAAAGCACTGATGAATCAGCTCCAATATTGCTTGAGCATGTGCCTTGTCTTGGTTAAATATTAGCTGTTGGTTAAACTGCCCCTTCATTATGTGTTTCTGTTGGCACTTCTTGATGCAGTGCTTTGTGTATAGTTGTGCAATTTGGCGGAAGAGAAACCATAGCTTTTGAGAGTGGAGTTGTGTATAAAACAGGTTGAAAGCGTCTATGGAGTCCTTCCCCTTGTTTTTGACACTTACGATCAATTTTTGGACAATCTAGCTCAGTATTGGTCTGTTGTGGTCATTTTGCTTTGTATACGCCCTGTATGTATAAATGGTTAGTGCCCACTTGTTGGCAATTTTCTCTCCAACATTAAAAAAAAAAGGTTGTACACCTACCATCCTGCTTAAAGGGTGCATATCTGAAAATACAAACATTTTATAGATCAATTATCCTCCACAATATACCCTTTATTGCAATCAAGAGATAAATAGTTTCTCTAATTATAAGTTTAATATAGCAGGGGCGGATTATGAAACTCATGAAAATTATTAGCCTGATGCTTCAGGCATGACTCTTTTAAGTGGAACATCTCAACGTAAAAACCCTCAAGTAGAGCGGAGGGAATATGTATGTCTTCCAGATTCTATATGATATATCATCAGTGGACACAGTCAAGAAACCTGGCAAATTTAGGACATGATAAGCAGTATTTGGGACACTCCACATTTCACATTTAGAGTGGTTAGTAATTTTAGCATGGTCAAGAGGAGCTTTTATTCCAGATCCAATGGTTTGGTTTACATGTAAGGATGTTTAGTTTACATGTAAGGATGTTTGGTTTTGAGGCCTTTATCCTTTGCTTGTTTTAAACTTGGAAAATCTTTTGAAGAAAAGGGTGGTAGTGCAAAATTATCCATGGCTTAGCTATATTTGCCTCTAATCTTAACTATCACGCATATCATCCTCGTTGGATCTTTCAATTTGGTGCACTGATATTCTGGTTTTTCATCTGCAGGTTTAGTTTCTCAACAATGTTTTTCGCACACAGTAAGTATAAATTGCCTGGCATCATTCGTTGGCCAAATTCATACACGTAACTTTATTTAAGGTTAAATCTGTCTGTCTGAAATTTCATTCAATAACCAAAATTGGCATTCATTTAGAGAGAAAGTATGGGAATAGAAAAGCATTGGACTGCTGTATGCCATGCCCCCAATGAACTAATGATTGTGTTATACAAAAGTTTAATACATTTTGTTTTCTGCACTTCATAGAAAATCCATGAACTTCCTGAACCATTTTCCCCGAACTGTATGCAGGAGAGAACACTGTGAGCACATTGGGACGCCTGGTGCTCATTTTATGGCTCTTTGTAGTGTTAATCATCAATTCAAGCTACACAGCTAGTTTGACATCAATCCTCACAGTTCAACAGCTGACATCGCGCATTGAAGGGATTGATAGTTTGATCTCGAGTTCAGATCCAATCGGGGTTCAAGATGGATCTTTTGCGTATAATTATTTGATTGAAGAGCTTAACATAGCAAAGTCTAGAATAAGAACATTGAGTAACCAACAAGAGTACGTTAATGCCCTTCATCAAGGTCCAAAAGGTGGTGGAGTAGCTGCCATTGTTGACGAGCTTCCTTATATAGAGCTCTTCATGTCTACCACGAAGTGCGAATTCAGGATTGTCGGTCAGGAATTCACAAAAAGTGGATGGGGATTCGTAAGTATTTTTCTGCATAACCTAACATAAATGCGTGTGCGTGCACACACACTCGCACACATATATAAAAACATTAGATAAACACATTGTTGGTTATCACGTATTATCTGTCTTCAATTTGCAGATTACAAATTTTGAATTTTGATAATAAATTGATAAGATTTTTGTTAGGGCTTTGATTTTGTTGATATGCAAAGTAAATTAATCAATTATATTACATTAGGGAAGTGAGTAAAATTCAATTTGTATTCCACAAATCAACTGAGTTTTTACATTATTCCCGCCATATTATAGTTTAAGGAGCACTTGTTTAAGTTTACTAAATGCACCATCAGTGTATCAAACTAAAAGCCTTTTTTCATTATTAATATTTTGGGGTATTCATAGAATGTGCAAAGTAGTTAAGTAATAATAAGGTTCCGATCTTTTTCTTTGAATTCAGGCATTCCAGAGGGACTCTCCTCTTGCAGTTGATTTATCAACAGCCATTCTTCAACTCTCAGAGAATGGTGACTTGCAAAGAATCCATGACAAATGGCTGATTCGAAGGTCCTGCGGTGCACAAGTTACTCAAACAGAAGAAACCAGTCTCTCTCTTGGAAGCTTCTGGGGGTTATTCCTCATCTGTGGTATAGCATGCTTCATTTCTCTTACAGTGTTTTTCTGTAGGATGTTGTGCCAATACCGTAGATATAGCCCTGATGGTGAGGAACAGGGGGTGGAGGAGCCTGAACCTCTAGCTGTTGCGCCCACTGGGCCCAGCAGACGTACCTTGCGTTCAACTAGCTTCAAGGATTTGGTCGAGTTTTATGACAAGAAGGAAGCTGAGATAAAAGAAATGCTGAAGCGCAAGCGTATTGAAAGAAGACAAGCCAGCCTAAATTCAAATGGACATCAGACTTCACTTCCCTAAGGAGGAGGTCCTGCTTTTGGGCAGGTGTTTTTCCTAATGAACCTGCGCCCTGTGTATATGTTTTATGAAAGACCACACGAAGATTTAATTTCATTCTCACCATACAAAATAGGTTAGGGTAGCTAGATTTCAAATGTTAATGTTTACAGACCAGTTGGATAAACTACGTCTAAATCTTAACCTATTGGAAACCGGAAGATGTCTTACCACTAACCGCACTCGAACTAGTTAATTGACTTGTTGCCTAATATATGTAGTAGTCAGAGTTTCTTTTGGTTAATGCCTCTGTTCCAAGATGAGTATCATGAATTGCTCATCTCCGTGTCAAAATGTGAGCAAATCGTGATATTTATTTTGGTGCGTAGGAAGTAATCGGGAGGGCACACAATCTCCATAGTCATATTAGACCTGCAGATTCCACGGCCAAACTGAGAAAGCTCATTTCCCAATCAAACACTTTGCACAAGATGTTGTAATTGCACGGTGCTCTCATGGCATAGTTTAATTGATAAAAATTTGTAGTGCTTGACGTGCTGGTGATCTGTAGGGTGGGGGTTTAAATTTTGGGAAATTTTTAAAATTTGCACCTGATACAGGTCCAGATAGTGAGCAGCCCATGACGGTGGAGGATCGCAGACGTTCGGCCCGCCCGAAGAGACCGAACCCATGACGGTGGAGGATCGTAGACGTTCGGCCCGCCCGAAGAGACCGACCAAGAAATACGATGGATATGTTCGTTAAGCCAGGATTGTTATTTCCACTTAATTCATTATTTACGTTAATTATTAACGCAATTTTCCTTATTACGTTGTTAAACCTTATTTAAGGGTTTCAGTAGGTTTTGGATACTCATAATAAGAATATCAATATTTTCCTGGTTATTTCTCAAAAGTCTGAATACTCTATATCTGCTTCGACGGCCGCACTTCTAGCTCTCTTGCTGTTCTTTTTCTGGAGTCTACAACCACTCAAACTCAAAGTGTTGTTTATCGATACAATTGGTATATCGTGTGCCTAGGCATACCTAGCAAGGTATGCCCATTTTATTCACAAATGTATATAAATTTTATGAATTATGTGCATACTATGAATATGAAATGCACATTAGTTATTTGATTATTATATTAATAATTATTATGTACATTTTATATTCATATTATGTATATAATTTATAAACTTTATATACAAAATGGGCATACCTTACTAGGTATGACTAGGTACATAATATAATTTGCCTACCAATCTTGGTATCAGCACATCTTACGGGTGAGATCCAATTAGTAAGATCAAATCCGTGATTTGCTTGAGGCATATTTCGCGATTATCCTAATTCAAACTAACTCAGAAAGAAAGAAAAGGCAATAATTATCATCCTCTCTGCTCAACGATTTGGTGTGCTGTCTATTGGGATTTATTTCAGTGTATTCTTAATTTAAAAAAAAAAACTAATAATTGAGATCGCTTCCTAGCAAAAGAAAGATTTGGGATGTTTGAACGTGCACTCCATCAACAACATTAACGAAAATTGTAATTCCAATCATGCAGGTTGAAAAGTACTATAATAATGCTAATGCAATTAAATTAACGTGCGGATGCCACATGTTTAATTAAATCTTAAACATCTAGTAAGAATCCAACCACGTAAGAGTACTACTATTTAATTTCAGAGTTTGAATTTTCTATGCCACTCAATATGTCAGTCTCTATGTCACCACTCATATAGTGGTGGGTTCCATTCTTAGTAGGTGTCGTTGAGTGATGACACATAGAATGACACATAAAATGACATAAAAGATCTAATCTCTTAATTTCAACACAAAACACCAACTAAAATATAATACATAGGATGATTTCTTCCGCTAGATCTATTTTCTTTTTATTTCCCTGAGGACGTGTGGACAATTATTATGGATTTTTTGAGTTAGAATTTTTTATTTTAAATTGTGTCTTATATTTTATTTAATTTAATCTTTTTAAAATTTTATCTCATATGTATAAAATATGATCTTAAAATTTTAAATTTTAATTAATTTTAAATATATATCATTTTTAAAAAAATTATGTGATAAAAAATAAAACACCATTTAAAACATAAAATTTAAGTTCAAATTCTTTCACACATCCCTTAGTGCAAATAAATAATATATTCATGTATATATATAAATGTTCAAATAAAAAACTTTAAAATTCAATAATGATTCAAATATTTTTCATAATATTTAATTGTATCATTATCAGTAATTCTCCCCTCCCTTCCCTTCCCCTCCCCCCCCCCCCCTTGGCTCTCTATAAATATATGTATATAAAGATTAAGATAAAACATGAATAGACATGGACGATCACAAATATTATATTTAGCAAAATGTCATCTTCTCAATCAAAATTAATATTTCATCCGTTCCGAAAATGATAGTTTTTATTATTATTTCATTTGTCATAATAATTGCTCACTTTTTAAAAAGATTCAAAATAGTAGAGTAAATTTGTAATGGTACAAATAACGGAAGTTTAATTTCACCTTAAAATCTTGGATTAAAGATATATAAATGAATTATTTGTTGAGAAGGAGTAAATAAAATTTTCATTCTAAGTTCGATTCAATTATTGGAAGGATTTAGTTACAAGTGTCCCGATAATAATTCAAACTAATTTTGTTTTAAAATAATTTCATACATTACAAACTGTTTTAAATACATTTAAAAATATTTTTAATTTGACTAATTTTTGAGTTCAGATCTTCTGTAGTAAATTGTGTGCCACTTTCTGTGACATATTTTTAAAATTTCATTCTAACCGTTTAAAAGATAATCTTAAAATTTAACACTCTAAATTTTACAACATATGTCATCCTTAAAATCTACTCCCTCCGTTTCAGAATAGATGATCATGTATATTTATGCACACTTATTAAGGAGTATTATATAATAATAAATTTATCTTATTAAATAATATCTTTTTCTTAATAATAAAAGATATGAATGTAATTAATAATTATGGATAATTGGGAGAATAGAATGATAAACTAAGAAAATATGACTAAAAAACTAGAATCCTAAAATGTCAACTATTATAATTTTTTTTCTTTATAAAAAATTATTTATTTCGAAACGGATGAAATATGAGAGATCATTTAATATAAAAAATCTCAATTTCTAATTTTACTATTGAATTATTAACACAGTCTCCCAGACTGTGTTAACAACGTTAACAATCCAACCCATATATAATAAGAATGCAGGATCAAAAAGGAAAAAGAAAGTCAAACAAAAAACCGAAAGGAGCCGGGTTTTGTGATTATCTTTTGTTTGGATTAAAGCCCTCCCTCCCACAAAAATCGGTCAACGGTCCCTATAACGCGGTCACCATCATTCCTAGCTAAACCAAACGGTTGGTGGAAAATCTAAAAAAAAAAGAGGAAATAAAAAAATGACCCATAATAATCAAAAAAGAAAAAAGAAACTCAGACAGAAATAGGAGAGAGATCACTCAGAGGCCTAATTAAGCCCAGCTCTTTAGCTTTTTCCCAGTTCCATGGCCTAAAGAAGACAGTTCTTGAGAGGAAATTTAACCTGTCCAAGTGTTAAACATGGGTAAACTTTGTCGAAGAGTCCTACGTTACAACCTCAAAAGAACTATCCTCTGGCGGGTCACTCTCCTCCGTCGTTGCGCTTTCTCGTTCTGGAATCAAGTCCTTTCCTGTTGGATTGGAAACTCAATCCATTACCGACAATTACCGCCGCCCAACAGCAACAACCCATCAACGGCTCCTCATTTGTCTTCGGCGGCCTTTTCCGCAAGTGGTGAAATGGGCACGGCTTCCTCCACGTCGTGCCCCTGCAGCCACGATGGAGATAATAATAATAACAAAGATTCTTCTGATTTGGTGTCTTTGAAGATTAGTCTTTTGGGTGATTGCCGTATTGGCAAAACCAGCTTTTTGGTAAATAAAATAAAATTCAAATTTCTTCATGTTTTAATTGTGGGTTTTAATTTTCATCGCCTTGCGGATTTTGATCAAATTAGCTCGGGGTTTTCATTGCAGGCCAAGTATGTAGGGAAAGAGAAAAATGATGAAGATGCTACGGGAGTAAATCAGATGGACAAAACGTTGTGTGTTAGAGGGGCACGGATTGCTTATAGTATTTGGGAAGTTGGTGGTGATGCGTATTGTCTAGGTGAAATTTTCTATCTTAATTTGTATCTTATTCTATTCAATTTTATTGGAAAAATGAAATGATTGTTGGAATTTAATAGTTAAAAATGGACAATGAACTGATCAATCTGTTTATCACTGTCCATGGTGCAGGAAATGATAAATCACGGTATAACTTTCCGGCTGCCTGCAAAGACTCCGTAGCTATGTTATTCATGTTTGATCTCACGAGCCGTTGTACATTAAATAGGTAAGTAGATTGCTTATATCAATGCTAAATTTTGTTTAATGTTCTTGAAGTTTGGTAGTGATTGAGATTACGACTTTGTTGTTGTTGGTTGTTGTTCTTTAAATTTGGTTGGAATCATATGTTGTAATCCAATTCCTGTTTTCTTTCTGTGCAGTGTTATCAAGTGGTATGAGCAAGCGCGGAAGTGGAATCAGGTAAATATATATGCTACATTTATTCTGATTTTGATTCACCCATGGTTGGAAATGGGATTCTTTTAACATAAAATTGATCCCGCGGTTGTTGAATCTGATTCCTTTTTTCTGATTTTTGCACTTGTTCTTTTGTGTTTGATTTTACTGATTTCGCTGGTTGATTGTTTTTAGACTGCAATTCCGGTGATGGTCGGAACCAAGTTTGATGATTTCGTCCAATTACCAATAGATTTGCAATGGACAATCGCTAGTCAGGTATTTTTTCTTGTTCTTGCCTAGTACGATGTATTGTGTAACTCGTGGATTTCATTTGGCTAAATGGAAAAGAAAAGGAGATTTTAAGACATATTTCCCCTTTTAGATATTGGATTTGAAATGTACATTTCTAAATACCATTTCATTGTTAACCAAATTCTAGTCAAATCCCTTCTTTGTCACCCTTTTCTTTTACTCTTCCCATAATGTTAATGAAAATACTTGAATGAGGATCTGGAGGATAAGTAATGTATTGGTGATGGAAAAAAGGAGCCAAAATCAAGTTGTTCTAGAGGGAGTAATAAACAATCAAAATGATTGAAAGGGACTCTGGACAAGCAAAGTCAGTTTTCTAGACCAAACACCAAACTTGACATTCACAATCACAAGAGAATGATGGTGAGAAAACTGATTGATTGCCAACCCTCTATTATTGATTGGAAGGAATTTGGGCATAATAGAGACACTTTCAGCTGTCTCCTTCTTGAAAAATCATCCATAAAACTACACAAATTCATTGCTGAATTGGTTGAAAACACAGACCACAAGAGGAGACTTGCAGGCAACTATGGTCCCCTATTATATTACTAATAGATGGAGTTCAAACAGTTGCTCTATTGACTGGTTTTATCTTACATTAGTGTTCAAATCACGAATCCGATATGTATTGATATGTTGATATAGCGATATCATATCACATCAAGAGTCCCACCATTTTCTCTCTATCTCTTTCTTTTTTACTTTACATATCATATTATCTATAATACAAGGGAGGGCCGTAGACCCCGCCCCAAATGAATAATAATTTCTACACAATTACCAAGAAATCCAAAGAGAAAAAGGGGTAGATTATGTTGGGATTTGTTTTGTGGAGAGAGAGAGAGAGAGAGAGAGAGAGAGAGGGGAGGGGACGGGAGGGGAGGGGGTGGGGTTTGTGTTTGGGGGT
>JAOTQG010103859.1:0-13133 GCA_025631175.1 Iris virginica
GTACTGATGTGCGTTCCTTCAATTAAGTAGTACGTAATCCCTAATTCGAGGAATGATTATGAATCGTATGATTATGGTTTGTGATTGAGGTGTCATACAATAGCTTGATTGCAATTCTCTAATTCAATTTGCTGTATGATTCTCTCGTGAGTAAAGGGGATTAGGGTTGTTCGAGTTTCCTTGCTTCAAGGGTTTTCTGTGCGTCGTCTACTGCCGTGACCTTCAGTGTTTAGCGATATCGGAGAACACTGGCAATATATTTTCTGGAAGGAAGACCAAATATATTGCTAATATTCAGACAACCGTAAGAACAGAATCAATAGCAATTGTGCATGCATAATTAATAGTAGTGATTGAATCCATATTCCTAGACTCTCTATGTGACATTCATAAACTATTTCATTTCATTTAGTTAATAGTTAGTATTTAATAGCTAGATTACATTATAAAAATTCCTGAATCCTATGGATCGACACCTATTTACCATTATCTATATTATTAACTTAGTTAGTTGTAGTACTAATAGTAAGTAGTTTATTATTATTTTTGAGCACCTACGACAGTGCGATCAAGGGTCGCAACATCCTTCTGGTCGCCAGTTCTGAAAGCCTCCTCTGGAGGTCGAAGTCTCATCGGGCCATCCTTGTGGCAAGGAAAATTCCACCCTCCCCCCTTGCTCTCTACCATCACAAGGCTCTCATCCCATTTAAAAATCTTGTTAGAGAGCTCGTTGCAGATATGACCATACTTGCGACCTTTAGCACGCACGGTCAGCTTCTCAGAGGCCATCCTTGGGGTTTGGAACAGATAGAAATGGGTGAGAAGGAAGACAGATGGTTCAATACACCTCGCACGACAGGTCGCCAAGAAGGTGATCAGATTAATGATGGTGTTATAGACAGTGTCAATGGGGAAGGATTTGGTGTAATCAAAGACCTCAGAAAGAAAAGGGTCTAATGGGAGTCTAAGCCCAGCTTCAAAGAACTAGGTAAAATTGCGACCTTAGAAGAGTCAGATCGCAACTCCTGAAAGGTCGCATTTGGAGGGGGGAGAGAGAGCTTAAATTCCGACCTATCAATGTGATAGCGGTCGTATAGCTCATCAATCAAACTCAGAGTACACTTATTCTTCTTCAGAAAGGGTTTCCAATTCCTTGGTTACGAGGAAGCGGTCTCCCCGCCTTGTGAGGATGTCGCCTCCATACCCTCTTCTGGGTGCGACGAATGTTGGGAAACAAAAGCATCTTCGTCGGACATATCTACAGAAGAAAAAAATTCAGACTTGGAAACAATGACAATAGAATAGGAAGAGTTACTGCTCACCGACGAATCTTGGCAAGCAGGCTCAGGACGACCAGTAGCTGGTCGAACATCACGAGGCACAGGTCGAGCAGAGATTTGAAAATAGCAAGTCCTAAGTATGGCGAGCATCTGGCCAAGTCCTCTAATAATGAATACAGGAGTCCCTAAGGGGATTCTACGCTGAGCAGGGCAGCGACAAGGAAGGGAATTAATTCTAAGGCCAGATGATTGCAAAATCTCTAAACACTCAAGGTCAGAAAGCACCTTATAACCATTACGAAGAGGTCGACAAAGCAAGTCCAGACCATCATCTCTAAACCAGACAGCAGTCACAAAGTCATCATCCATGTTTTTCCTCGACTAAAAAATTGGGGGGGAGGGGCAAGATATGGGTAATCCCTAGGCGACCTACCAGGAAAATTTTTACAGACGAGGAAAATCAAATCTAGCTAAGTGCTGATTACAGGTCGTCGTTCTTAAGGTCGCAAAGATGGTGAGCGACCAAGATGACAAACAAGGGCAGATCAGAATCAAAACCCAAAATATGAAGGTATTTTCCAGAAAAACTTAAAGATTCAAAGAGGTTCTTGAGGGAACTCAGAGTTAAACCAGAAAGTTTGAGAATTCAAAGCATTCTTCAAAGTGTTCTTAAGAGCGTTTAAGAAAAGAGTAAAAACCCAGAAATGGCCCAAATGCAAAAAGCAAAGAATACTCAAAATCTAAAGGATTAAAACAGGGGGACTTACTAGTGTACTAGATTTGGAGGAAATTTGTGAAGATGCAGCCGAAATCAGGAAAGGCGGATTAAAGCCTTGAAGGCAACCGGAAAAATCTTAGAGCTTTGACCGAGAACTATGGAGGTAGTGAGCTTCAGGGTAGAAATAACTCAAGAATCTCACAGCAACCCAGAAACGAAGGGGGAAAGAAGAAGATGCTCTTGCGTTTCTCTCTCTAGCTCTGGAAATATGATAAGGTAAAAAATGAAAAAGAAAGAGGAGCCGAGCTTTTATACTCTGTGGAATGGAAGTTTAGACTATTTAGTAAATTAACGAGGAGAAGAGCAGTCACATCCCTCAAAAGGAGGGATTTCTGGATAGCTGCGCCTAGGATGACGCCACCTTCCCTGCCACACTTAATGCTTCTCCAGAGACATGCTACGTGGAGGCGCCAGCATTTAAAACTTGAAATGATTATGTGGGAATCTCAATAAATCCAGTCGCCTAAAATTTTATGACCTGCGAGCAACGAGTGCGAGGAGCATCTGCGACCTCAGAAACATCTGGCAACAGAAAAATATAACTCCCTCCACGCGAGCATGAATACTCACGTGAAGGTCCAGGGGACTACTGAAGGCACCAAAAAGTATTGGCGACCTAGCGAGCTCTAAGAGAGCTCGAGAGTCAGTTCATAGTCATTAGAAGATAAAGACTTAGCCAAATATGGAGGGATTATCTTAAAAGACAGGCGACCTCTCTTGCGACCTGGCAGAGAGGTCGACCTCTATTATCTCACTTCGCAAGAAAGGAAAGGTGATCCTCCCTGGCGTGACCTGTATGAGACCTCGCATAGAGGTGATTCCTCATGTGAGCTCGCTTCATTCCTCGCCTGAGCCTAGCTCTAGACGACCCACTTCACTCCTGCGAGCAGTCTGGCTCAGGAGTTCGTATCCAACATGGAGAAAGTCTTCATTAATGAGGGAATATATCATAGGATATCCTTTCCATGTATAACTCTGATTTACTTGCCTAAAGAGGCTTAGATTAGGATTCTGGCTTCCCTAGAACTCTGATGGAGCAGAGGCGGCCAGAATTCCTATTCCTCTAAGGATTCAGCATTCTCAACACCTATAAATAAGGCACTACACCTGTAGGCAAAGGTACACACAATATTGCCCCCAAACTCTCCCGTGAATACTCTCTGATATTCCTCATACTTGAGTCTTACTCTCACGCCGGACCTATTTTGGTAGGGAACCCCTCTACTCATTAGTGACGGTGTTGTTTTGCAGGTCCTATTACTGCCCAGATCAACAGCCTTCATCCATCGCAGTGCTCAGCGAAGATAATCGAAAAAACCGTGCATCATCAATCGGCTATTAAACTTTCATGTTAATAGCGTTCAAAATGTTTTATATGTAATATCTGGTACATACTATGACCTTAAATATCATGTCCTCCACTCATTTAGTACTGAAAATATCATAATCTCTTCAAGTGATATTTCTTTTTCTCTTGGAGGGCAATCCCTTCACTCTACTATGGAGTTGAGGGTTATGTTGTCAATGCCATTCAAGCTCCATCACGTAATTGTTATACTCTTCCTTTTTCGTATAATTGACTATTGGTCACTATCATGGCATTGATAGAATGAAGATATGTATTACAATGCTGACGTATCCGTGTAATTTACGATATTATAATTTGGAAGCTTATGCTTCATCAAAAATAAAATAAAGTACAACTTTGAAATCGTCAATCCTCTCACATAAGCAATTATTTGACGTAATACAATGAGAAAGTATTACAAAACTCGTAATCAAAATATAATATGTCAACTTTACAGAACTATACAATAATTATATTTCACGTAGTACTTCTGGAGTACTATATAAGAAGATATAAATTTTTGTCATATCTTAGAAATATGCATCTGTTGAGTTTTGGTGAAACAAAATCACCCTGTGATCTGATGTCCTAATCTCTTAATAATGTCTCACTTAAAAATGAGTAGAGAATTTAAAATATACAAATTATTTTAAAAAGTAATTAATGAATAACATCTTATTTAGTACAGGAGAAACTTCGGTTTCATCTTTTTTTCATATATGAACTTCAGATTCAAATAGGTGTATGAACTTTCGGTTCACATACATGTGTTAAACTTCGGGTTCAATAGATATATGCACTCATAGGTCCAATACACGGGTGAACTTTTGATTCCTGGAACGACATATAACATGAAACATTGATTGTAATTATCATGGCATTTTACAAATAAACTTCGGGTTTATTTTTGTTTAATAGGATGAAATCAATTTAACTCCAAATCATAAATAATATTTCCATGTTAAGATAAATTTCGTGCATAATTAATCATTAAAAAAATGATATGTGTGATATAATATGGATAATTAACCATAAATCATGCAAGAATTAAAACAACATGTCACGTGTATTTCACATAATTCTTCGACAAGCATAAAATAAACCTAATAAAATAATAAATTTATAAATATAACTAATTTAATGTCTATCATTAAATAATAATCAGAAAAAAAATATTTCAAGTATGATTAATTTAATTGAATTTAATCGCAAATTAAAATGGTCCAATATATCAAAATAATATGAGTTTAACTAAATAAAACTCAAAAATTGGCCCAAAATAATGGATAGCACAAAACATAGCCCATGTTCAAATGGCCCAACCCTTATTTTCAAAACCATTATGTAGAAATAAATAAGGCACAGCCCAAACAATTATTCTATAAATAATTAAGTTTCAGTTAGTGGGCCGGTCCAAGGGTTGGGATTTCAATCCTGAATCAAATGAAAAAGTGGCTGGTTCAATTTACTATGGGCTGAATCAAATAAAAGATGATAGGATCAGAATTGTATTATAACCCATAATCTATACCCAAATTTGGATAATCCTATTTATCGTGCCAATTTTTTTTTATAATTGTCCCAATTTCAATAAAAATGTCATTATTATTTATTACTTTCAATTTTTTTACTCCGTTTCATAATTATATAATTACTTTAATATCTTAATTTTAATATTTATATAATTAAATTTTTAATCTTCATTATCATTCGATTCGATTCAATCCTTGATCCCACCTCAAATGTTTAGTGATCGCGAATCGAGAAATTTTGTATCCGACTAATTGTGGAAGGTCGTCTTTTTTCTATTCCCCTCATAAAGTGCCCAAATCAGGATTATAGTTTTTTAATTCTTTTCATTATGCGTTAATGAATAATATTACAAAAATAAAAGTTTAAATTGTAAAGTATAATTGAATTATGTTAAATAATTACTCATTTTAATAATGAATTAATGGAAATAAAACACTTTAGACATTTAATAATTTAAGTGTCATTTTGAAATTTAATGTATCAATGTATGTACACTTATACCAAATGATTTATATTAATGTATTCACACTTATATTTAACCATAGTAAAAAGCAAAATGATTTTTATGAGATATCATAATAAAAATCAAATCGATTTTTATGAAAATCCTGTACACTTACATTAAATGTGTATATCTTATACAAAATGTACAAATATATTAATGTAATTTAGTACAAATATATTAAGGATTTCAGTGTAAAAACGTTAACATTAAATTATTAAAGTTATTATATGATAATGAGACACAGACAAAAATAAAAATTAGGACGATAAATAATAAGAATATTTTAATAAAAATGGAGACGGGAGTAAAAAATTGTAAGAGCGGATTAGCATTTAAAGGTAGCCCAAATTAATATGGGTGGTGTTATTTACCGTCCAAACATTTCTATTATCGCCTCCAATTTTGACAAGATATCCTTATTATTTATCACCCTAAAATTATTATTCCGCTCATTATCATATAATCACTTAAATATTGTTGTAAACATATTATACTGGATGGCTATTTTTAGATGGACACTATAATACAGGGTCTGATGTGTGACTTGTAACCCTAGGGCTCCCTATTTATTGATAGGGATTCCCCCATCACATTAATGAGAATTCGGCTCTACTCTCTCCCCTAAACTCTTTGTGTTCTTTACTTTATATTTTTCCCTTAATATTTATGTCTATTATGTTGTTCCTCAATGCAACAGGAAATTATTCACAATACGTTATCAACACGAATTGCTCCGTTCATTCGTTGGATTGATTATGAAAAATCAACAAGGCCAATTTTGTTTTGGTAGATGAGTAATCAAGGTAATCATTCATCATCAAAAAATTTTATTTGAAACATATGAATGAATATTACATGGTTGTATTTCAATTATATAGCGATTATCTTGCCTAAATCTAAAACGATTTTTTTTTTCAAAACAAAATAACCAAAATCGTGAGTTTTATATGAAATCAGTCGGATCTGATTTGCAAAATAGTCCAGATTCGGTTTTCAACCAAAACTGTTAGTTTTTTAACGGATTTTTGAAAAATAAACTTGTTTTGAGAAAACACCTAAATCCGTTGCAAATTGGAGGTTAAGAACAAAAGGGAACTTGACCGTTTTGAAGAGACGAGTCCATAGACACCCTCGCCAGTCGAATCCACCACCGAAATAGTCATTAATATCGGCTTGAAGGTTTCGGGTCAATGGCGAAACCCCCACCTAGTGAGTTTGAGTTTTTCACCTTAAAATTGATCAAAATCGATAAAATTGACATGGGATTTTGGTCCTCACTGAAAACCGAACTATTCGGTACCACATTTGCATCAAATGGAGATCGAATGTGAAAGTTATGACCAAAAGCCCATTCAACGTTTTTTGACCGGCGACGGAACCTGTTTTCAGAATTCAGGTTGTCTCTCTTACCCGATTTCCTTGAAATCCTACCCGCTCGGTCCGCCAACCCACTCGGCCCGCATCCCGACCCGCCTACCCACGAATCGCACACGAACCGTGCTCTCATGCGCTACGTGCCGCTTCCTCCGCGAATTGGGCCGCTCTGGCCTCGCTTTAGGTGCTCCTTGCTACTGGAATGAGCCGCCCTCCTTTCGGCCATGTGCTTTTATTCCTGGACTGCAGCTTTGGGCCGCTACTGTGGGCTGCTACTAGCAGCTATACTCTGACGCATTGTGCTGTACCCTTGGCTGCTTAATTGAGTTCAAACCCTCTAATTGCCCACTAATCCAGCCACATTGAACTGATTTAAATTAATTCTTTTGTATTGAATTAATTCAGTTTTTTAGGTCAACTTTAATACGCTTTCTGCAATAGTGTCTTGCCACAATTGATAAAATTAGTTTTGGTCAATTTAAATTATTATGTTTCAAATTAATTTTTGGGCATTGTCGGAATTTAGTTTCCTAATACTTGTCATTAAATTAATTCTATTAATTTATTTATTGCGAGTTTAATTGCAAATAATTTTTGTAAAATTGAGTTTTCTTATTAAACTCAATTTTTTTTTTTTTAAGATATGGGCTATTATTATTGGTGATTCAATTCAACCAAACTAATCATGCTTGTGATATATTCCACTCCTTATTATTTACTGGTAGACATTAAATTAATGGCAAGCTTATTATTTTATGAGGTTTATTCTAAGCTTCCTTGAAAATTATGTGGCATTTTATTCTCGCATAATTGGCTGATTACCCTTACATCCGTATAACATTTGATTTTGAATTATTGATTACGCATTAAATATTATAGAATTGAATTTGTTGTATGCAAATTTAAATCTCATGATTTTATTGCGATTAATATTCATGTTATATGTTGATATGTGAATCGATTATTCACATGTGTATTAGAGATTGATACTCATACCATGTATTAGAGATGAATGCTCATACATGTGTATTTTCGATTAAAGCTCATACACGTGTATTAGAAGCTCAAAACTTATACACCTATTTGAACCTGAAGTTCAAATATAAGAAGAAACTTAAAGTTTCTCCCGAATTAAGTAAGACATAATCAATTACTTACTTACTCTACTCACTTTTAAGTGAGCCATTATGTCATCATATCACTTTGTGATTGTGTTTGACCAAGAGTCAACCGATGCATAATTTTGAAAAATGACCGGATATTTATACCTTCCTATATAGTATTCCAGAAGTAATACATGGAACAAAACTGTTTATCGTTCTGTAAAGTTGACATTAGATTTTGATTACGATTTTTCTTGTAATAATAAAATATTAATTTTAATATGTCTTGGAGTGTTTTTGAGGTAAATAATCTTCCAAATTCAGTCTTGAAGAGTCCCAATCACGAAAGGATTGCTTTTAGTACAAGTTTCCAAAATTGAATTCGGGAACGAGCGCTGGGACGCTCTAGATGAGCGCTGCGATGCACCAACGCTGCAGCGCCGTGTTTGAGCGCTGGGACGCCGCGACATTTTCCAGCTTCTTTCTATTTTTGACAATTCAGCCCCTGTACTTCATACTTTCATCAAATTTGCACCTAGGCCCCTATAATTATCAAAACACTAAAAATATATATCAAAACACAATAAAGCGTTCGAAATTAACGTACTTATGTATAAAAAAGAGTCCTAAATAAGTGTATAAAATACACTTATTAGCAGCACTACTACTATTACCAGCCAGTACTTTGGTTTTAGAATTGGAGTGTGTTTCATAATTAATGTGGCATTTGTGATCACCAACTTTGATGCTCTCCAGAGTTAGATAGTAGAAAGTGTCGGGATCTTTTCAAACCAATGGTTCAAAACAACTCCAGGGCCGAAACTTCAGCCTGGCTGCCGAATTTGATAATGCTAGTGACGTTTGTACCCTTGTAAAATGGACCAGGCAATATGATAATTTCCCGTTCACCGTATCGTTTAGTTGCCTAACAATGAACAATGGCCCGCCTCCTAGCCCAATGATGGCCGAAGTATCCTTGTCGAAAGTGCCACTATGATTATGGCTACAACCAAAGGCAATGTTTGGGATGGCGACCATTTTGCCTGAGCTGGACCCAAACATGAAGGTTTCGGAGGAGAGGTCGCCCTTGCTCAGTGATCCATCCCCGTACCACATGATGTACAAGCATGTAGACTGGTTTGAGCAGCTGCCATCATCCCCTAGGGCCAAACATGGGGTGGATTGGCACGAGAAGGTTTTGTAGGAAGATGAGATGGTAGGGTTGAAAATATGTGCATCTTGTTTGTAGCAGTGGGTGCATGGTCTGCATTAGGTCCACGTGAGGTTACTCCCGGTGTCTGCGATGGCTATGGTTTCGACGAGAGGGGTACCAATGTATATTTTCATGATTTAATCTCCCTCTCCCAAGCCCAAAGATATCGCGGACTTCATCATGGAGTAGGCACGAGAAAAGGAACGTCTGTATGCACCCGAGATGGGTCCGCTCGAGTGAGGGATGGGTTGTAGAGTGGAGAGAGGGGTGAGTCCCTGTGAATGAGGTCCAAAGTGAAACCCCCTACTCTATCATGAAATAGAGTGTCTCTAGTTCCCTCGATCGACAGGGCAGCGATGGAACATAAGAAAATGGGAAGCAGATAGTAAGAAGCCATGGAACAATATTTTGGCAAGGAAAATCGAAAGACATGCATAGGAAAATTGGAATTGAGGTAGATATTTATAGAAAGAGCCAAACATAAGATGTCAATTTTTAACTTTAATTTAGTTGGCTATATTGTCAGTAGCGGAATTGATGTCCTCCGTAATAATAATCCATTTTCCATGTTGTGCCCGAGTCTATGATCATGTTGTTAAAGCGTGATATACATATTAATATGACTCTCTCTAATAGCTTAAACTATTAGATGAGTTTGTTACTTAACATGGTATCAAAGCTCTAGGTTTGACAAAGATCTGGGTTCAAATCTTCCCCCTTACATTTATTCTATAAAAGATATTATAAGGGTACGTAATTTGCGCACAATTTGCACACAATTTGCACACAATTTGCATGTATGCAAATGAGAGGGAATGTTAAAGCATGATATACAAATTAGCATGACTCTCTAATAGTTTAAGCTTTTAGATGACTTGATTACTTAACACATGTCCATCCCTTTGGCACTACTACTATTACTAGCCAATTTGGTTTTAGAATTAGAATGTGTTTCGTAAGTGAGGTATTTGTCACCAACTTTGTGCCCTCTCTAAAGTGAGATATTAGCAAGTGTTGGGATCTTTATGAACCAACGATGTCAAGACGACTCTAGGGCCCGAAACTTCGGCCTGGCAGCCGAATTTGATTTTGCTCGTGATGTTTGTGCCCTGATAAATTGGAACCAAATAATACGGAAATTTTCCGTTTACAATATTGTTTAATTGTAAGAGAATGCGAGTAGTTAGACATCACATCACTTGCATAAATGATTGAATATTTCATAGGTGAAATGTTATTTTTAGTCACAACGTCCATTTAATCACTTGGTTTCTTGTTAGTAGGCAACTAAAGTTTGAGATATATATTTTAAAATTAGTGAAAGTTAGCTTATAGAGGCTTCTAATCTTGTTGTTTAGGAATATCTTCCTTTACATACATCTTTATATCATTATGTTGTAATAATAATAATAATAATAATAATAATAATAATAATAATAATAATAATAATAATAATAATAATAATAAGCATTAAATAATTATTTAGTCGAAAAATAATCACTTAACTACGTATTTGGTCCAAGAACTATTTTTTTTTATGTGAGATCCTTAAACATCAAATACGCTTTATGTATATTAATTTTTTTTCCAAATATCTAGATCAAACTTAACGAAATTTCCATTTTAACCCCCCCCCCCCCTCTTAACCATCAGACTAACAATAAACTTTTAATTTTTGAGGGTGTTTTGCGGTAATTTTGAAACCTTTAAACTTTTTATTTATAACGTTAAAGAATGCAAAAGATAAAATCAAATATAAAATTAGTGGTGGGTTTGGATGATCAACTTTGGATTTTATTATTATTATTATTTTTGGTATTGTGTTTATTTTGTATGGGGTTTTTTTAAAAAAGAGTTTTATAATTTCACTCTTAAAATATATATATATATATATATATATATGATAGTGATGGATAGAGACAAAATGAATGATATAATTATAATTTGATGCAACTTTTTATATAATATAAAATAAATATAGAAGTAAATCTAATAGGTATTTCTGTCCGACTTAAGTAAATTTAGGGTTCGTTCTTTTGTTTATTTTGCAAAAACCCTGAACCATTGAAAAAAGACTATTAGGAAGCGTGTATTTTACTATATATAATGTGAAATAAGGATACAACACTTGTTTGGTCCAAATAAATAAAAGAAAAAAATATGAGTAAAATCGGGGTTAAAATGTACAATGTGTACATTTTCTGTGACATGGAGAGCACTATATTAAAAATGGTGAATTAAAAAAGATATATATCCCCTTGTATTATATAATGTTAAACAATCAGCTCTCTATATTTAAAGAGTGTGTATATTGTACCACGATGATTGTTTATGCTATGTATAAGTCAATTGATAAATTAATTAAAGTAAAGGAGTCAAGTGAGTGGTGTATCTGAAAAGAACCTCGACGTCAAATTGATGTTCATAGATCAATGAGTGCACATGTATTCACGAATAAGGTACAATATTGGTGTTCCTTGAAATTCATGAGGGAAACATAGAAAATTAGATTGCTTATTCTAGTATAGTTCGCAATGTAAATTGATATTAAAATTTTCTTATATATAATCATATTGTGGTGTACTGAGACAAGTTGAGTATGAGGAGTTGAGGTATAACGAATTTTGTTGTTAGATTCACTGTAAACCCTCACGACACACAATTCGTCCATTAGGGGTAACCTAGGTGTTTAACGGTTTGTTTCACATGCTAAGTGCAACCGTGATTACTACGAATGTGAGTAAGAATTTTTTATTTTATTTTATTAGATTTATCTGTAGCTTTTATTTTTAATTTTAATTTTATTTGTACGAGACAGTCAAAAGCTAAGTGTGGGGGTGTTGATAGAACTTAAATATGCATATATTTTAGTGCTATTTCTATGACTATTTTGATGTAATTACACATGATTTTATGCTAGTATGTTTAGTTTTGCATATTTCAGAAATTCTAAGCGGAAAACATCAAAGTAATAGAAATAAGCTGTTTTGGAGCGAAAATGGGCTATTCCGGCAAGAGACCAAAGACCAAGAACGAAATCAGGATCAACATTGGGAATCGTGCAGGAAAACATCTGAAAGCTAGTGTTGTTATATATAATCATATCGCTATATTTTGCAAAAACCCAGAACGATTGAAAAAGGCTAGGTTTCTTAGGAAGCGTGTATTTTACTAGATAGTAGGAAGTGAAATTTGTATCACTATACGATTTGTGTTTTTTAAACAGATAATTAAAAAAGGATAAAAAAGCAAATTGACTCTCCATTTTCTTCCAATCTTCGTCTCAGCGAACTGGTCTTCCCCCTCTTCTCCTTATGTCTCCGAACAAACGAGCAGAACACCCAGAACTTGAGAAGTCGAGCTTGGCAGCAAAACTGAACGGACAGCATGACAGTCGGACCGGCAAGATACTGCAGCTTCTTCGATTCGAACAAAAACTACGGCCAAATCGAACCAGATCAAGAACAACACTAAATTGAAATCGAAATCCCTA
The DNA here is from genome assembly GCA_025631175.1 of Iris virginica. Lineage (NCBI taxonomy): Eukaryota > Viridiplantae > Streptophyta > Magnoliopsida > Asparagales > Iridaceae > Iris > Iris virginica. The sequence continues at coordinate 12,628 of JAOTQG010103859.1, forward strand.
ACACATCTCCATTGTCCTTACCTTCAAGAACCAGATCCAACCATCAAGATTTAGATCCAACCTTACCTTCGAAATCGAAATCGCTAACGCATCTTCATTATCCCAACCATCGAGAAGCAGATCCAACCATCAAGAACCACATCTAACCTCACCTTCGAAATCGAAATCCCTAACTTCGAGAATCCGCCGGTCGACGGGAGTGGAGAAGAACGAGAAATTATGTCTGGATGCATGTATTTACACCAATAAATAGCAATTATATCACTAAATTCTTGAAATCGATCCACAGCAAAAAAGGAAAGATAGTACAAAAGCGGTGTCAACAACCATGGGTATTGATCTGGTTGTCGGAGGGAAGAACAAGAAGACCAAACGGTGGGACCAGTCATGGTAGTCTTCCTCCATGGCGAGCAATTCCTCCATGCCTGGTGATGTGAGATTTTCTATAGTGAAAATATACGCGCAAGAGAACGCGGTCAATCAAGTAATATAATGATAAGAACAAG
>JAOTQG010103870.1:0-13131 GCA_025631175.1 Iris virginica
CCCACGGGAACTTACTCTCACGCCGGAGCGCACGAGCGAGGCACACGCCTTGCTCATCACTCCAGGTGTTGTCTTTGATCTACAGGTAATCGCAACAATCATCAACCGGAGCCGCTATCCTGCCGACACGTGGATCGAGCTCATTCCGGGAGCGATCAAGTATAAAATAAGATAAAAAGAGATTGAATGAACCACCAAAAAAAAAAAAGCCACATAATAAAAATTACTAGCAAATTAGACTAATCTGTCCCCAAGTGTATTTTTGTTAAACAAAAAGAAGAGCCTTCATACTTTATAGTGTTATATTGGATGTAGCACTACGCAAAAGAAAACTATAACCTTTACGATGACTACTCCATCTTTGTACGAATGCATACCGGATGTAAACGAGGGTTAAAGATAGACCAAGACTCCCGCTGCTCTTCGCCAAGATGCCAGACTTCACTGTCCTCGAGGAATTCCTCGCTCCATTGTAAATAAACCTTTGACCATGTAGTAAGTCGTGCTCATTGATAGAAGGATTACAGACCTGTACGACACAGTCAGTTGTTACGATACTTGGTACTACTCAGAGCTGTTCAATAAACTCTAACACAACACATGGGTACAAATATTCGTTAAATTGTGAAAAACACATTCTAGAATTGACATGCAAGTCTAGATAATACACCAGATGAAGAAACTAATGCAGGCATGAAGGGTGCGGTAGGGGCAAACCTGCAGTAAAGGGGTGTATATGTCAGATAAATATATATGCAATGGACCTTACCTAACACATGCTTGTTTGCTGCAATCTATATTTCAGGTTAGATATCATGTTCAAAAAAACATAGTTTGGAGAAGATACTACCCAACACAAATCTGAATGGTGGAGATGATCAGTTAGCTGGTCGTACGATAACTGATACACATCAAACGTCTAAATTGCAAAGTTTTCAGATGTAACTTGATTAGGAAATATCTGGCGTGGCCCGCTTGGGTCACAGCTAAAGTTCCTCCTTTATACTGAATACAATGACTCACTCACCTTTAACTAATTTGGCTTTCATCGACATAATCTGAAGAGTGAAGACCACTAGATAAATGTCTGGACCATCTGTGTTACCTATTTACAATTTTTCTTTTTTGAGGAAAACCCCCTGTGATATTGCAGCCAAGAGATACTTTGAAATTTGAACGCAAAAGAACTTTTGCGAGATGAAATTTCGAAACTTCACCTCAATAATAAAGTAAAGGATGACGAATTTAGCATTTCTGATTGTCATAAATCACTTCATTACTCAGATTATGAGAGAATTCCATCTCCCCAGAAATGTTTGTTGTCCCTAGGAGAACAGGGATGGCACACTGAGATATTACTAACAAATAGAACATAAAATTGTACACGGGGTGGATGGAGGACAATCCAGCCGTACCCCCTTAATGCAAAGGTGATACCAGCACCCATCTGTGCTGGTAAATCTATTTGGTGGTAAAAGTGTTTCCTTCCCCTTGTGCCTCAACAGGGGCGGAACAAAAAATTGGAGGACTAGAAAGTTTTTTTTTTCTTTTCAATTCTGCCCCTTCAAAATTTTAATTTCACCCCCTCTAACCAAACTTTGTACCATCTATTGCATATGCGACAAAAAAGAATCAATTTGTTTATTCCAAATCACTTTATATGTGTATAAATTACTAAAAGTTAGCCTACTAATACTCCAAAAAAAAAAATTCGGGGACAGCGCCCCCGAACCCCGTAGTGTTTCGCCCGCCAACTAAAATGTCCTAGTTGCGCCCCTGTGCCTCAACGCAGAAGCAACTAACCAGACAATAATAGTATTCTGATTATCAAAAACCATGCTACAATTGTCACTGATTATCCACTAGACCACTGCATCCTCCTATTAGTAGGTGTACTGCTATGGAGTCTGGACTCTGATGGACCCCTTCTACTGTAAAAGCTACAAGAGAATCTGATGGAATTTGTGCACTACTCAAATGCACGCCTTGCAATATGATTGTATACATCCTTAAAAATTAGAAATTCTCCTCTCATATTGCTGCCATGGTAAAAAGTATGAAAATAAGCCATCAAATCCTTCATCATCTCTAAGAATCCCTCCTGAACCTGAGCCAAACACAGAGGAGTCATCTGCGTTTAACTAGTATATGCAGCTACAGGAATTGCCATATAAAATTCTCTGCACTTTATTTCGTGAAAAGAAATAAAGAGGGTATGTAAGTGTGTATAGTTCTAATATCATCTAAAGATGATGCAATCTAGGGTTTGCTGACATCCATAAGATTCAGCCAGTCTCTCTTTTTAGGTCTAATAAAAGCACCAACATCCATAAGCACCCTCGAAAATAGAATTACATCTTATGATCTTAACCTTCCAAATTTCACAAGATCCCAAACGCCAATTGTACATACCCTCTTTATTTCTTTTCACAAAAGGAATACGAAAGAAGGAAAACTAAAATAATTTTCGTGTGTTAAACATCTAATGAAATTGTTATTTTTATTTTTCGACAGTGAAAAAAGAAGGATCTAGTAATCTAACCTTACTTGAAAAAGATGAGCCGAACTGGAAAAAACATGTACCCTATTAAATCTATCCCCAAATAATTTCTGCACTGCGTTGCAATATCAGAACCAGAAGAAGGTTAATACTCATAACCATTACTGACACATCAGTGGAGTTGAGATCCTAGATGAATCCCTTGCTTACAAATTAGTATTAACAGGGATGACATAAGACCAGCATTTCCAAATAAAACCTCCAACTATACTAGGAATCCATTGGACCATATTTTGGAAGACCATTTTATACACACTACCACTGCGCCTAATGTGATCCCAATAGGTACATCATCCTCTTCATCTGTAAACTGAATTCCCTCAATTGCTGCTATACAAGAGGAGGAGAACATCAGCGTAACTCCTTATATTGATTAACGACTTCCATTTCAAGATGTAGACCTATAGGTTTTGGAGCCTAAATAATTCTCCAAGCCAGTTAAAACCCCAAAAGTAAATATTGCGCTGGCTAATCCTCCACAATGTAATGCATTTCCAAGCATGAGGAGAATGTCTATGAGCATCGCTTGAATAACATCTTTGACACGCCCATATTTTGGAGTAACAAAATTAGCCCATAAGCTTTTCCCTTGCCTGGCACACAGGTTAGCTTAGCTTGCATAACTTCCATGGCTTGGGCAGGGGATGTAAACCCAACCCTCCGGCATCTAACAGCTGACAAGCAGTGGCCTAAGATGCAATGGACGAACTTTAAGGAGGTGGGGAAGCAAAATTGTTTCACAATCTCTCTCAGATGGAGATCCTCAACTTTTCTGCACACCTTTAAATATACTGACCCAATTGGATTAGAGGCAGACTGAACAAATTGGGGATATTTAAAAAAAATGAAATAATTGATAGCTTGATATAAGAGAATTAATATCCTAGACAATGATACATGGCCGAAAGCCGATCAGGTACTTGGGATATGACTGCTTTATCTTGTGAAGTTTCAGAAGTGGTGTGATTAGAAAATTGCCACTGTTGATTTGGAACTTGACATTAATATTAATCGATTCCGTTTTCATCAATATAATCTGGAAACCATTCAGGAAGATCATGTATAGCAGCCAGCAGAAATTAATACAAAAGAGAAGAAAATTCTGCAAGATAAAATTAGGAGACTTCAGCTCAATCATAAAAACGCGATTGGTTAGATCTTATTTTTGATAATCATCCATCACATATATACCTTTCATCATCTTGAACTCAGACAGAAGCTCCACTCCCTCAAAAAATTAAAAAAAAAAAAAACTTATAAATCAGTTCGACATTTCTCCAAAACCAAATCCTTGCCATTTTAAAACCCCAATAATTTCAAAATTCATACTAGTATATTATGAACAACATAATGTCAAATATAAAAACTCAAGTTGTACTTGTTGCCAAAAGATTCCATCAAAATAATTATAGCAGAGAACCTACAATAACTTCAGAAATGTGAATCTAATGCAACCTCCAAATAGATGCAAAATTGTTAAATCCAAGAAGGAACAGAAAGAAATAGCAGATTTCACCTCCATTAATGTATTCCATCCGCCATGAAGAGTAGTGAATGTATCAGAGGTTTAATCATACATCTTTCCTGTAAAAGCCACAATGTGAATGCATCATAGAATGTTCTTTAATAGAGCTGAAGTAACACCCCTCATACAGTTTCTCAGAGGAGATATTTGATCAGAAATTTTCTCTATTATAAAAGAAAAAGAAGGGGATAGTAAAATTATACTTTCTCTTTCTTCGATCAACGCCAGTGTTCCTGGGGTCATTCTTGGGTAGAGTAGATCCAGAAGGGATCCCATATTGCATAGGAGAGAGGACTGGAGCAGCAGCGGCAGCAGGACCAGGACCAGAAGCAGCAGTAATGCTACTAGTTGTAGGTGGTACAGGTGCTTGTGGTGGACCAGATGTTTGGGGAGCAACTTCAGGAAGGGGTCTTGGTAAAATATGCTTAAGCCGGTTATTCCTGTAATTCTTCCAAAAATAGAACTGCTGCCTATGTGCCAATTCCTGAATTGCCGAATAATAGAAATGGAAACAGGCAAGGAAAGATCAATATAGAAGGGGATGTCAGATAAACCATTCATAGCGAAGGGAGTGGGGGAGTCCTCCCTCGTAGAACTAAGGGTAAGGGGTCCTAAAGTCTCACCAGATCTGGAAGTGGAAACAAATCCCCTCATTCTTCCAGGAGAATGTTGACAACGGAATATCAATCACTTGCTACTTAAGGAGTTGACTATGTGCCTATTTACTTTATGACATCAAAGACAATAAAAGAAGGGACACTTTTGCAATTAGATAGCTTTGTTGAGAGGTAAAAGATTAGATCCCCTAAGCAATTAAGGCTTTTGGATGCATTATGAACTAAACCACATTACCCTCACTATCATGACAGTTAATAGGAGGAACCGAATCACTCTTTTACCACTAAAAGTATACCCATTATGTAATCCACATGAACTCCATGAGCACATGGTGATTCTTCACTCTTTAGAGACATTATATGTGTGTAGCAACATGCACCAACGTTGAGACATACTATAAGAATGAAGAATCACCATCCAAAATTGATTAAACTACTAAACCCCAAGGCTACTCTAATGCACTTTTGCAGTCTATATTATGCTCTCAATTTCTTTTGATATTAGAGAGAAGAAGAAGAAAAAAGAGATAGTAGTAGAGTCACAACTCTAAGGAAGAGGTTGGCACTAATATCAAATTATAATCCATAGGCATCCTGTAAAATCAAATAAACAGTTTTTAAATTCTTTTCATGAGAAATATCAAAATAAAATTTCAGGCAAGACACAAACCATGCGATTAATATAAAGCACTAATGTAAACAACATTAAAACACCTAAACATGGCAAAAGGGCGGGTAAAAAAGAAAGAAAGAAAAAAAACGAGAGTAAATGAAAATACACCACTTCAAAGTTAAAACCGAAGCTAAAACTAGATTCAGCGAGAGCCGAGCGGAGAAGGGTGCTACGTACTTGCCTTAAAAACACACCTAAGGTGAAAAGACTGAACAAAAGCAAAGACATTTAAGCATCTATTGGGGTAAACTGGGAGCTCCAATGACTTATTCAAAGTGCTCCCAATTTCTACATTCGAATGCTTGATTACTTATACCAATGTCATCTTGTTACTGGGATAATTACTCATATGTTGTTTCTGACAATCAGGGAATTAACCCCAAAAAAGGATAGGGAGACAGTATGTAATATAACCTTGTTGGCTGGATGTGCCATCGCATTGCGAAAACTTGTATTTTGGAGAAGCTCAAGAAAGTAGAGACAGTGTGGATACCTGTGAGATCCCCGATGGAAGCAAATTAGAAATGTTGAAATACGTCAGAAAATGAATACCTAACAACATGAGACCGAAAAATGATTTCTAAGTGGCCAATGACTTGAAGCCAGACAGATGTAAAGCCTATGCTAACCATTCACTCTTGAGGAAAACTCAGATACTAACATTATAAACTTTATGTACTCTGGTCGTTGCCAATATTGAAGGTACTTCAAATAGCCAATGAATGCTTCATCTTCAAAATACCGGTTCTGAGCCAAATCTGCCATAAAAAATAAGGTGACTACTAAGTTATGCGCCATACAAAAGTTTGGGCATAGATTCATCAACGGTGCAAACAACTACAACAACAAAACGGCCTGAAGTTAACTGGGGGAATATTCCGTTGGAGTAAATTGATAAACCAAATGAACTAGTCAACTTGACTTAAGAGTAATATAGTTTACAGAAAAGGAATTTACTGAAGCTACATTCCATCCCTTGGCTTTACCTCCTGCACCCCGTTTCTCAACTTCTCACAAAAAGAATGTTATTTAGATTCAATTGCACCACCACCACCAACGCCTTAATCCCAATCACTATATGTTAGATTCGATTGCACCAATAGATGATATTCGAAGCACTTCCACATTCCTCTTCCATCCACTTCAATCATTTTTGCCATTTATCTTCACTAATCATTGAAAAGTTTAAGATTAAGAATCTTGAAAAATGAATGGTTACAGCTTAACAAGCCTTGCAATTGGATAAAGGAGAAAGGAAGCGGAAAAAAATAGAACATATGATCCATGGTAGGAATAGACATAGCCTAGCAGCATCCCTGCCGGCATAATCGTAATTGCAGAAAACAATTTATTCAATCCATCAAACTGATTTGGAACATAAACCAGTAAGTGCAGTGGACAAAAACAGGGTGGGGGCAAAAAGGACTCTTGTTGGGGAAAGAAGGTGTGTGTTATGTCATCGCGCCCGATTCATTACTGGAAATGTTAGCAAATCCTGAGTTGAGTTGGGTTGAGTTGAGAGTCTAAGTAAATTAACAAATTTTGACACACATCTTGGGATGGAGTAGGGAGTGTAATGTAGCTTATAATTGCAATTTGCAAACACCACTATTGCAGGAAATAAAGTTAACAAAGCTGAAAGTCCAATCAAAATCCCAGTCAGGGGTATTGGGATGCCCTGATACCTTTGTCTTCTAAGTTTTTTGGTAATGAAATTGTTTACTTGCCATAAAAAAAAAAAAAAAAAAAACCAATTAGAGTGTAGGTAGGAGTAAAATGCTTACAGTGGATGTAGGTGGGATTGGCGAGGCATTGTACGAATTCCAGTTCCAGCAAAAACCGTTGTCTCCCATCGTCGGGGTCCTTGTATATGTTCTTGGTTGGCCTGGAAACAAGATTAATTTCAAATAAAATAGAATAACTATAACTGAACTGGGGTTTTTCTTGCCGGAAAAGCCTAATCGACGGCGAGCGAGAGAGGAAGAGGGAGAGAGAGCGTACGAGGAAGGAGCATCGGTGGAGCCCTGTGCCTCCTTCGGATCCATAGTGGAGAGTTCAAGTCTGTTCCAGTCCTAACCTCTGTCGTTTTAAATGACGGGTTCCAAAAATCATGTTTTCAAAAAAATCTTTAGAATACATTTCTCCGTTTTTTGTTTGACACTATTTTACGTTAAAAAAAAATTCAATTATAATTCTTAAAAATCTAATCTCGATCATTATTTTAAATATAGTTCTTAAAAATTCATCTCAATCATTATTTATATATATTTTTTTCAGTTTTCAATTCAAAAAACTAAATATAACCAATTTTTATGTTTATAAGCTTTTATAAATTTTATTATAACATCTTACAATAATTTTTATAATACAACCGCTAATTCTTGTAACTTTAATATTATTTAAAATATTAATTTTTAAGTTAAATTTTTATTTTTTTTCAAATGAAAAACATACATTAGCTAACAAAAAAAATAAATTTGAACCCAAAATAAAGCGTACTAGTAGTTATACTACCCATACTCATCGTTACTCGTAAGCACAAAACCTCCCATATTGATTTAAAAATCCCAAAATCTCATACCTCGAAATAAGATCAAATAAACTTATTAGTTAAATGGACTCAAAAAGCTATTAAAAATGGGCTCTTTTTTTTTAAATATATTTATAACCACTTATATGTATATGTGTACTTACTGAACATTATAAGTCCACATGAAATAAACATTAAGGGTTTACAGATGTAATTGCTCTGATTACGTTTTGAGGTTTAATAATTGAAGTTGTTTCTAAAATTAATCCATGAAGAACTAAATATTAATAAAATTATTTTGGATAATACAAACTTGCACTTTCTTATCAATCAAAAGTATCAAACTAACATTGATTTTATTTCTGAAATATCAATAAAATTAGGAACATAATTTATGCTTATAACTTGTGTATGTAATGGGCTCCAATAATGGTAGAATACCAATGTAACTAGCCCGCCCACTAATTGAAGCAAGCAAACCCAAAGCCCAACCACGGTCCGGTCCCTAAAGCCTGCAACTTTCTCAATCATCCCAAAATACCCCCGACCAAATTGAAGAACGACGGTTTCACACTTGTCTCCTTTCCGTTGATCATCGTCCCACCTCAAAATCCGTGCCCTTAAATTCCCAGTTCGCTGCAAAAAGAACAAACCTAAAACCTAAAATAACTCCCCATACATACTAACCTCCTCCACGGTTCATACCAATTACACAAACGAATTTACACACACACACCCACGCGCGCGCAGAGTTTTAGATTTCGCCCTGGTAGGGTTTTGGAAACACGATGGAACATCAAGACCAAGACCAAGAACACGAACACGAAGTGTACGGAGGTGAAATTCCTGATGAAGGCGAGATGGACGCTGATGTTGACATGTCTAGGGCCGACGATGAAGACCCCAGCTCGAAGGTCATCTCTCTCTCTCTCTCTCTTTGTAGTACAAAGCTCTGTAAATGTATGTTTGTTTTGCCCTAATTTGAGGCTAGTTCTTTTTTTGGATAATAGGATTTGGAGGACATGAAGAAAAGACTCAAGGAGATTGAGGAGGAAGCAGGCGCCCTTCGCGAAATGCAGGCCAAAGTTGAGAAGGAAATGGGTTCCGTTCAAGGTCTCACTTCTTCTTTATCCGTGTAGGATTCGTTTCTGATGTCTGACTATGCTACATAATGTTTCCGACATGCAAGATTTAGCTTTTAGTAACATGTTGACCTTAAAATTAGAGGGGAAACTTAAGAGCTTTTGTTGTTGTTCCTGTTATTATTAAATATAACTTTCTGGATTTTCTTGATTTGTATGTTTATAAGTAAGGATGTTGAACAGAGTGTACAGAGACGAATCGTGCATCTGGTGAGACTTTATTTGCCACATGCTTTGAGCTTGATATGGATAATAAGCGTAATAACTACTGTCTAGAATCTTGTTTAGTAAAATCGATATGGGTGGTGGGTACAGTATCCAAGTGTTGTTGCGCTCCAGTATTCATTATATTAGGTCCCGTCTTTCTTGTGACATAATGTAGCAGACATGGGGGACCTCAATGTCACCTTCTGTGGACGTTTAATTTGATTCTAAGCTATTACTACAAGGGAGATGGATAGGGGCGTTTTAAGTTTTGAAGAGTTTTCTGGGATAGAGCTGAACACTGTCCTGAAAAGGAAGGTAGTCAGTAGTGGTTGTTGCTCTGGCCCTCAGACGATCAAAGCTCGTTGCGATTACATAGCCCAGATTACACTTGCCATTTAGTATTACTAACAGCTATCACCTGCATACCTTTTCTTTGAGGAAATTGGGGCTGCACATGTTCTAAGTGCAGATTTTTGTGCATGTCCATGCTGTCATCAGAAATGAGAAGCATCCTGCTCTTCCATTGACTAAAGGGAAATAACGTAGTATGCAGCTTTTGGTCTCTATTTTTGAACTAGCCTGATTAAGGTTCACCTATGCTTGACTCTTATTTGCCTACTCAACGATATTTCTTACGCAGACCACTGAGAAAGTAAATAAGCAATATATTGATTATCGATTAAACTGCGGCTAATATGGATATTTCTCTGTTTATGATGTGGCCCAATTTCCTCCCATTTTTCTTTTGTTTTCCATGTTTCTGTGTATTATTTATTTTTAACCTTGCCTTCGTCGGCCGCTTCTGCGATGATAAGTCACTCATCGCTAAAATAATCTTAGCGGAGAGGATCTTGTAATTTCTGCTTAGACTCCAATGTCTTGTAGATTGCACTAGTTATTATGAGGGTAAATTGGAAAGAGGCGAGTCAGGAGAATACCATAAATGGCTGATTTTTTGGCCACTGATGAGGCTTGAGAGGGATGTTGATCTAATCCTTTGATGTTAGCATAGTAGCGTGGAGTATTTAGCCTTGATTTTATCTATTCACTTTTATCAATGAGAGTATGGTTTAAGGATAAGTCATGTTACTACCATTGAAGGGTTTCCTATTGCAGCACTGTCACCAATGAGAAATACAGGCTTAGGATCATTAAGATCTCTGATAAGATGTACTAGAATATTTATAATTGAAAAAGATATATAATCTTTTGGGTTTTCCGTTTTTCATAAAAAGGTGAGGTTTAGAAACAATCACTTGAACTTGGGCAAGATTTTGACTATGCAAAAAGATTCCATTTTGGAATTTGTCGTTCAGGTCTTACCACGTGTCAGGGGGGCAATGGGAAAGCCAGAATTTTGTTGGATTGATTTAATTATATCATAGTATATCAACATGGTTCAAATTGCGGTCAAGCTTTTAACATGCACAATTCTTTACTAAAATAAAGTGGGTCAAAATGGAGAGAATCATATTTTCATGTGGTAAACCTTTTCCAAAATTAATCTGTCATAAATGACTTTTTTTTACTACTAAAACGGGATCGAAGAACCCCCTTTTTATCTATGTGGCTTTTCCCCCAAGCTGATGATTGGTGAAATGGAAAATCCAATCCAATCATGTGGAGCCACGTGTTCTAGTTACGTAGATAATGGTTCCTGTAATTCCCCCTATGTAAAGAATGGGATTGGGTTTCTATCTTCACTTGTTCTATTTCTAAGATACCCTAGTTTTCTTTTGGCCTCTTGGGGGTCAGTTGTAAGATCTTTGTTGTGCTGCCAATATTGGATAGATTTGGTTCTATACATCGTTCGATAGATTAAGGCCGCAATAAAACAATGAGTGCACGTGGACATCAGGTTTCTAATCCACGCCCTGGTGCATCTCTATGGACGAATCCAAGTATTAAGAGTATGTGGAAAATTTCTTTTTATTCCTTTTAATTTCTCAATGTTCCTTCGTGATAATTCATGATTTTTCTTTCTCAATCCTATGTTATGATTGGGTTACCTCTTCTATTGGTTTTTCTTTATCAATTTCTTGTATTGTGATGGAAACGGTTTTCTTAATCTTAGCAAAATTAGAGAATGGAACATTTGTTGTCTTATCGATGACCTTAGGAGGGGTTGCTGACCATGATCAATAAACGTATCTGTAGCGTGAATATCACGATCTATAACCTAAATTGGTAAAGTAAAAAGCAATGAACAAAGACACACATCTAAGCTCTTGACTTAGAGATTGATTAATTAGAAATTAAATCTTTGAATGATGATTTTGCCATTTAATTGATGCCGAGAAAGATCATTTTTACAAAGAATTTTCAGAAAAGGGTTTGAATGATGCACACACTTTTCTTTCTCTTTTCTTCTTTTTTTGTTGCATAGGCGTATTAATGTCATCCAAATGAGTTTGCATTTTGAGGTTTTGTGGAAATTAAATAAGTTGAACCATAAGCAATATTAGTGACACATGTCCACAATCACCTTTAGTGGTACGATTATAGCATTACGATGGATAATAAAACATGATGGGTGGCAGCTATTAATGGCTTAACTAAATTAGTAAATGCACATTCATTTTGGGATAAAAAATCCTTGAAGAAACTACTTTCAGTATGGATGGAGAGAGTATCCTCCCCCTAACAGAATTAAAGTGATTACGCCGAGTGTTATTATAACAAAATAGATGGGGAAAACTGATGGTTATTTACCATTTATCCAAGTGAAAAAAAGTGACTTTCGGGCCAAGCCACAATTATATACCACTGGTGAAAATTTTGATTGCTGTTAATTGAACTTCTTAGAAACCTCATGGCTTTACCGACAAAGGCTTGACACCACCTGATAAATGGATCATTAGCATGTGGCGATTTCAAGTTTATTGTTAGTGTCGGATTGACGAATTTAGTGTATAATAGCATGCGAAGAAGTGGAATATTGGTGGCTCTTAACCTTCTTTTATTGAATTTCACTCAAAAATTGATGCTGTTTTGCTAGGGTAAGCTTAAGTATGTATAATAGATGTATAATGATAAATTGATAAGTAAAGGATTAAACCGGCTTGGAATCAGAAAAACATCAAAAATGTTGGAACCTTATTCCTTTATAAGGCAATACCATAAGTTTTTGTGAAGAAGAACATGGCATTTAACATTTAGTTTAAAAATTGAGATTTTGCCGCCGTAAGAAAAATGAAAATCCAAAGGAGAGTGACATTCACTCTCCTGAAAATGTGTACCTATTTGCACTTGTCTGATCTGTTGTGAATTTGACATCTATATGATGTTGATGACTATTCTTGTAGTAGTTAATCAGATGCTGTGGTATAAAAAGCTAGATGATGTATATAAAAATATATTTGCACGTGTGTTTGAACGATTCTCAGTGACACTTGTGGAATAGGAAATAGAGATAAGAAACTACTTCAAGCAAAATGAATTTGCCTAGTTTTCCTCATTAAGGTCAATTTAATCTTTATATGACAAGAGTATTGCTGTTCATACATTTTTGATGTTTAATGATTTATTTTTTTCTCTGGGCATGTACTAGATGATTCATCTGGTGCATCTGCAACTCAGGCTGAAAAAGAGGAGGCGGATGCCCGTTCAATATATGTCGGTAATGTGAGGTTTCTATCCTTCACCTTTTTCCAGCTCATTTTATTTTTATTTTAGTAGTTTGTATAATCATCTTTCAGTTATACTTACATGCCATTGACCGGGAGTGACAATAACAAAGAATTATAGGGTGTGTTTGGAAGTGGGGTTTTTTGATATGTTTTGTTTGTGTTTTGTGTTTATTTTGTGTTGGTTTTGGTTTTGTAGGAGTTTTACAATTTTGCCCTTTGACTTTTAATAATTTACATGATAGTGATGG
>JAOTQG010103881.1:0-13129 GCA_025631175.1 Iris virginica
ATCGTAGCTTGAGCCTACCTTCGCCTTCTGACCGTCTCTGCACTCCCACCTCCACGGCCGACACTGAAACAGTGCTTTACCCCAGTCAACAGCAATCGTCACCTCGGAAGAGTTTCTAAGATGTGAGAAAGAGGATGTACCTACTTTAACCACACTCAATCTCTACGGCAGCTTCTAAATAAAGAAACTTTTAGAGAAAGTCCATAAAATGTAAAATAACAAGTAAAAGCTCGTGTTCGAGGGCACATGGCGTATTTGTATAAATTAATAACATAATTCTTTAATAAATTAATAAATATTTTTTAATTAAATAATTGAAATATTTAAATTTTATAAATATAAAAAGAAAAAAATCTCTTTCAAAAAAAAAAATCAACAACACCCACATACAAAACATATACCTACTACACTACTACACTACACTCCACACACACTGACACCTACACCCAGCCCCCATAGCCCCCCGGCCCGTTCCCAACCCTCCCTGACGCCCCTCTCCCTTTTTCCCTTTCTCTTTCCCTTTTTCCCTCTCTCTCTCTCTCTCTCTCTGCCCCCTCTCCCTTTTTCCCTTTCTTTCCCTCAAAGTTTGTGCCAAGTTATTATTCATTTGGGGTGGGGTCCACTGCCCTCAATTGTATTATAGATTATTTACCTCGAAGCCCAATTCAATATCTGCAACTGTTAGTTACATAATCAGACAATCACAGTAAATAAAAAAAGTTTAAAAATAAAATAAAAACAGATACACATGCTATAACACAATCAGGACAGTAAGTTAATCTGAAGCAAATGTTTAATTACTTTAGTTGCCACAACGACGAATTATAAAACCACCACCGGGTTAAATCGTGCCAAAAAATGAGTATCCAAACACGTCATTAGTTTGATCAGAGGTCTCGAGTTTGAGCCCTTACAGATAGTTGCAAAAGACAAAGAGGTCTCGAGTTTGAGTTTATGTCTCGAAATCCTTTTTCTTCATCAGATTATGAGTATTTTTTTTCCTGCACATTCAGAACATATGGGATGTTAAATTTGTACGTTGCTGTGTTCAGGAAGGATGAATCGCTTGCTCCCAAGTCAATGGAAATGGAACTTGTAGATATTTGCAACAAAAAGTCAACAATCTGGACATGACCACACCAAACTTCTATGTGTGATGCTAACCAAAATCTGTTTATTATAATGCTAGTTTCCATGTTAATATCAGTGACTAAGTCAAATTGTTTTAATCCTTACTTCTTCATCGGATTAGAGAAGGAACTAATTTTGCAATTTAATAAGGAAAAAAAAAAAGGAAAAAAAGGGAAAGACTATGCAGGGGACTAATTCAATGGTGTGTTTCTTTAAAATGTCAACTTCCTCCTTGTTTATGTTGGCAGTTGCAGAGATTTTTTCATGTTCAGGTTCTCATTCAGAGAAGGCAAATGTCAAGCAACAGCTCAGATTGGTTATCGGTATGAGACTTATTTGATTTTTTTTCTCTTATCTATTGCATTTCATTTTTTTTTTCTTAGCAGAATTCGATTGAAGTATGTACTCGAGTTCAGATTGTTTTTCCAATCTGAATCGTGATCGAGAATCAATTTCGTTAACGGAACACCAATCGTTACATAAGCTAGAACACATTTGTATGTGCGTGTGTGTGTGTTTTGCACGACAGATGAGCCTGCACATCGTTCTATCCATTCCATTCACAGAAGTGGTGAGAATTGGTGAATCTTTTGAAGTATATATGAAGTTTACCTTAAAGAGTCCATCTTTGTTTTCAGATCAAGGGAAACAGAAGCCCGGTTGCAAGCCAAACAGAATCCTTGTTGCTATCAATTTCAGAGATCACTTCAGCAGTGGCAGGTATTAAGACAGAACACGACAATTTCATAGAGATTGGGTGCTACTTTTACCGAGTTTCCTCAGTTATAATGGAGTTCCAATCTGCTCCGAGCATGCCAGGAAACACACTAGAGATGCTACATCCGCTATCCAGAAGCGTAGACAGGGCAAAAGACCTTGTGGGGAGATGCAACAATGGGGAACTCGTAATCCCCGACACTGAAATAAGAAGCATAGTGGAAATGCTTGGAGGTGTGATTAAGCAGGTGGGAGAAGACCTTAGCATGATAGTATCCCCAGCAGAAACTGGAGACCAAGAATATACCCACATTGCTGTTCAATCTCTTATACAAGAGATGAAAACTGCTAGGTTTAAAGTAAGCCTAATTCAAGCATCAAAGCAAAAAGAAGAGCAAAAAGGAGAGCCAAAAGAGCCACAAGCACTCTTGAGGAAGGGTTCAGCACATAAAGAGCCAAAAGCACTCTTGAAGAAGGCCTCAGCACATCAGGAGCCACAAGATCTCTACTCCATAGATGTTGAAGAAGCACCGCGACACAAAAGCACAAGCAAAAGAGTCGAACTTGAGCATGAAAGAGGGAGCTCAAAATCCTCCACGAGTCTGTCAGAGATGTCTCAGTACATGGAACCATTATATGAGACGTTCTTTTGTCCGTTGACAAAGAAGATTATGGACGATCCAGTCACCATAGAAAGTGGAGTCACATATGAGCGAGAGGCAATTACTGACTGGTACCAAAAGTTTGAAAATCAAGAAGAGATTGTCTGCCCGCAGACAGGGCAGAAGATATTTAGTAGAGTTTTGAGCACGAATATGGCTCTAAAGGCGACAATAGAACAGTGGGAGGAGAGGAATGAAGCTGCAAGGATCAAGGTAGCCCGGTCAGCACTGGCTTTAGCCAGTACGAAACCTATGGTTCTTGAAGCACTCTTAGACTTGCAAAGTTTATGCAGGAAGAGGCAGTACAACAAAGTGCAGCTTCGAAACAATGGAATTTTACCATTGCTTGGAAGACTCTTGGAAAACAAAGACAGGAATGTGAGGTTTGAAACTTTGGAACTATTAAGAGACTTGGCTGATGATGACGACGAGGCCAAGGTAGTTTTATCAAACCCTCAAGCCAAAACTTGTTGCATCCAGAACGATTAACTAAAGTTTGAAGTTTCTAATTTGCTTGTGCAGGAAACATTAGTGAAGGCAATTGATATATCTTTGATAATGAAGATGTTATCGAGCAATTTTCAACCAAACAAGCATGCATCATTGCTTCTTCTTCTCGAGTTATCAAAATCCCATAGTGTGTGTCACAGAATAGGATTGGTAACGGGAGGAATTCTGTTGCTGATCACAATGAAGTATCGACGTGCCATTGATGCATTTGCTTCAGAGAAAGCTGATGATCTCTTACGAAACTTGGAGGTTTCTGTGATTAACATCAAATGCATGGCTGTAAATGGACACTGGGAGCCCCTTCTAAATCATCTAACTGAAGGTACTTACCACTTCCTCCATCCCACATGAAGAAAGACGCTTTCCGATCTCTTCAAGTGTCGGGAAACCAGAGAGTAAAACTGTCCCTCTTCAGAGGGATGCAATATATTTATCCTCCCCACCACTTCCCTTCCCTTTCCTCTCTCTGATAAGGGTTATGTAAATCAGTTCACTATTTGGGTCTAATTTTGGGGCTAGGGCTTATCTCCATTTTTTTTACTCTTCAAGTTTGGGAACACTTGGATGTAGCCTACTCAAATGGAGGGTGACGATGGGTGAACCATCATTCATGCATGTGTCAAATCTCTTTTTCTGTTTTTACATTGTGTGTCATAAAAATGCTAACTACCAACTGATTGAACCCTAACATTATATGAAACCAACAAACAAAGCAGGTGATGAAGAGATGAAGATGGAGATGGCAAGCTACCTCGGTGAAATCGTGGTTCGACATGATCTCAAGAGCTATGTGGCGGAGAGGGCATCCCCGGCTCTTATTCAAATGGTGCAAGTTGGGAATCCTCTGACCAGGAATGTGGCATTCAAAGCGCTAAAGCAAATTGCATCGCACCATCCAAACTGCGAGATCCTTGTAAAAGCCGGAATCTTGAGCATTATGTTTGAGGAAATGTTCACAACAACAATCTACGAAGAGCCAATGACCTCAAAGAAAGAAGCAGCTGCTATACTTGCCAATATACTCGAATCAGGTATAGAGCTAGACACCCTGCAAGTGAACACACATGGCCATACAATGTCTTCAGAGTATATCATATACAATATCATTAACAGGCTTAGGAATTCGACCCCGGAAGATTTGAACATCAGCCTCATCAAGATCCTCTTATGCCTTATGAAATTCCCCAAATCTTCCGCCACGATCGTGTCTGTGGTCAAAGAGGCTGAAGCCAGTTATAACCTGATCGACCTCATTAACAACCCAAATGATGAACTTGTGGTAATATCAATCAAGTTTCTTATCGCTCTTTCATCCTTCATGGGCCATACACTAGCTGAGCGACTCTGCAAAATGCAAGGCCAGCCGGAGGCCTTACTCCAAGAACCAGCTGAAATGATGCGAATAACTGAGAAGCATGCAGTTTCAGCCAGCTTCATAGCGAAGCTTCCCCATCAAAACTTACCACTCAACCTAGCTTTACTTGGAAACAACGCAGTCCCAAAAATTCTACAAAGAATTGATCAAATCCAGCAATCTGGCACAAGAACAAGCAGGTATGGAAGTGCTTATTTGGAAGGACTCGTGGGTATTCTTGTCAGGTTCACAACAACACTGTACGAATACCAAATCTTGGTTATAGCAAGAACCTACAACTTCACAGCAGTTTTCACGGAATTGCTTATGAAAACGTCCAGTGATGAAGTTCAGAAATTATCAGCAATTGGGTTAGAAAATCTATCGTCAAACTCAATCAACCTATCAAAATTGCCAGAAATCAAGAAACGCAGGTCAAAGGAAACCTTCTTTCTACCAAAGTGTCTGTCTTGTAATTCATCAATGGAGGAAAAAATATCGGTATGCCCAGTTCACAGAGGCGATTGTTCTTCAGAAGAGACCTTCTGCTTAGTTGATGCTAAAGCAATCGAGAGACTGTTGGCCTGTTTGGACCATGGAAATGTTCAGGTGGTGGAAGCTGCATTATCAGCTCTATGCACACTGCTCGACGACAAAGTCGACTTGGACAAGAGTGTGAGTATGCTGATTGAAGTGAATGCTATACAGCACGTATTGAACGTTGTAAAGGAGCACAAGGAAGAGCGTCTATGGCAAAAATCATTTTGGATGCTCGAGAAATTCTTGATGAAAGGAGGGGACTGTTCTGCTTCAGAAATATCGCAAGATAGGTTGTTGCCTGCTACGTTGATAGGGGTTTTACATCATGGGGATGGGAGTATCAGGCAAATGGCTGAGAGAATCTTGAGGTACCTGAATATGATGCCTAATGTAAACACAACATATATGATGTGAAGCTGTAAACCATTTAGTTCATTATGTATAAAGTCTAAGGTACGGTAGAGGCACTATTTGGACAAGTTTTACCATTTGTTCATCTTCTAATGAGGAAAACTCTCCTCTAATGAGTTCCACAAGTTAAGATTTTACCCCAAGTTCTCTTGCAGGCAAGGCCTATGAATGATAAACAGGATTGCCTAGGATTCCATACATTCATGGATAGGAAAGGTTCCATGGACCATGCCCAATTTTTTCAAAAACTGAACCCAAAGTGTAACACCCCACATTTCCACGTAAACAGGATTGCCCGGGAGTTCAGGGGCAGCGCCCCCATAATTTATTGTTATTATTTTTTTTGCTTATTAGTTTTATTTCTTAGTAATTTATACAACAATTTAATATTAGAAAGAAAATGCATTGTTTTGATAAGCGAATATAAAAAAATAAAAAACAATTTTAGAGATTTTGCCGGAAAAGAAGGGAGAAATCGAAAATGGGCGACGAAAAACATGGCGGGAGGACGGAATCACCCAAAATTAAACCTATACATATATATGGACAAATTTCTGCTTCAGACAAGCCAACTAGGGGACAGGGACAACAACATATTACCGTGTGATAACATTAAAAATACTACTAGTAGTAGTTCTTTAAAACTTCAACAAAAGTACTTTTGACATTGAATTAGTAGTGGGCCTAGAGGCAATACTATAAAGTAAAGACAATTAGTTAGATATGAGTTGCATCTTATCGTACAACCCAAAAGTGCTTCCAACAAATAGAAATGAAAAATTATTTAATTTTGGCCGGCCAGCACAACTTGGCACTATCCATCCATCAAAGATTTATCCTGCAAAATACCAAACTTAAAATACCAATATTGAGAATATATACCATATTTTTGGACGGCAATGCAGAAATTTGACGATCAATTCTCGAATGCTATTTTGTCATCTCCTTGTTGTTTTCTATATTTGCATAAACCCTTCTCAGTTGTAAGCAAAATATTCTTCAGTCTTCTTATTCTCTCCAGCCCTTTTGATAGTATGTGTAAGTTCACCCTGCAGACATTTACGGAGCTGTACTTTATGCACCAATCTTTGTACCCTACTTTTGGTTGAAGGAAAATCTCTCAATTTGGCAGTAGTTTCCTCAAAGATAACATAAACAACAGGGTCATGATGTATTCATGATAAGGCTGAATGTACTGAATCTACCTACTACAATGTTTGGAAGAATGAAAAAACGTACTCCTGGCGTTTCATTTTAAGTGTCCGTGATGGTGACATGTTGTGAGGGGAAAATGTTGCTTTCAGGGCACTTAAAATGAAATAGAGGGAGTAGATAAACTTGCCTTAAAGAAACATAAACGACTCATCTCTTGTTTTCCCTTATCATATCCATTGGTCTTCTATCTGCAATATCATTGTATAATATATCAGCATTAGAATTCAGAAACTTTCATTTTCGTACGATAAAAGTCTTACCAGATACCATATCAGAAGGCTGTACTGACTGATCCGCATTGAAATTTTCCAACAAGCATATATTACAGTTAACTACAAGTTGAGTTCATTTGGATTTCAAGAGGACGAAAATAAACTATATAACATTGACAGCGTCGAAGTACACGGTAAAATCATTTTCAATATACTATATACAATGACCGAGGTCTGTATCAAACTATGTTACATCAGGGTTAGCTAAGGTTATTTAATCAAGTTGGGGAAGCCTCAAATTCATTTTGCAATTTCTTTGCTTCACAGGAAGATGGCTTCTTTCTCCATGGAGGATTTTGTTGGAGATGGAGCTCTAAAGGAGCTTCTTCCAAAGCTGTTAGACGAAGGCTGGGATGATGTACCAACCTTGAAAATAATGAATTCAGATGACATGAGTGCAATAAATATGACTCAAGAACACAAGGTTGGTTAGCCTTTTCAATTTTCTTTTTCTGAAATGCTATCGAACAATTGTCTGTATCTTCTTCAGGTCAACCTTTATAAATGTCAGATTTTTATCATGTCCTTTAAAAATATGACAAGATCGTTTGAAGTTCTAAAGATCCTTATTATATACTAATCGAAAGCTTTTTTTAATCAATTCAAGGATGCACTAGAAATCAGGTCATACCTGCATGACCGAGCACTGATGCAGTACGCGGACAAGCTCGAAGCATCTGGAAAATGTCTTCCTGAGCTTCTTAACCTAAGCACAGCTGATCTTTCTTCTCAGTTTGGAATGAAAAGAGGGCACCTTGCACGTTTCATGGACAGAACTAGTTCTTGTGCAGCAGATCCTATGCCACCGTCATTTTCTCTCCCATCAATGAAAAAGGCCACTGCTCCTTCCCGAAATACTAGTATGTACAAGAGTGAGTCTGCTTCTGTGATCCCAAAAAAACTGCAGGCTATGCCAACAAGGAGCAGTATAGCTTATGATTCAGCCATCGAGCAATCCATGGCTGATTTCAAGATCAAAGATGGTTATATATTCAAGGGGATTGTGGCTTCAGTGCCTGATGAACCTAGAGCATGTGGTTGTGTACAGCCTCCCCCAATAATTGAGAACGTGGCACCATACCCTACTATTGAGAGTATATCAGTTCAGAAACTAACTCCAGAATATAAGATCGGAATGGAGCGATTGGTCACAACAAAGACACCACCAATGAAAGCTTCAGTATTATGGCGAGATGGACCTGCATTGCTCCTCTGTATCCGTCGGCCAGGGTAACTTTTCTTAATCCTCCTGCATATCAAGTACTCTTATTCAAATCATTTACTTTTAAGAGATAAATTAAGCTCTAATAAATGAAAGGCTAGGAGGTGCATTCAGAAACCATATGTCAGTGGTAATATTAAGACGAAATTATGATGCAGTTATAATAGGAATTATGAAGCAGTGATTAGGAAGGATACAAGTATGATTTGGTACAATTTTCTCAACTGAAAAAGTAGGACATAGTGCCAGCGGGAAAAATTAATTAAATGCACATTTAAATAAAAGTAAGAAAGCTCAGGCCAAAATGCAACCACATAAAGTCTTGAATTTGATCATGTCCCAACTCATTTCTATAGCAATTTGTTTTGTCCCGTATTGGTATTTTACAGTCTACTCCAATGGGCAGTGCAAATCTTAACATTTCCAGTCATGTGCGAGACAGATGACCAAAAGTGAAGGAATTTTATGTCTTCTTAGGCCTGATCCCGTTTTTGATGTGGTAATGTGCCTAAATATGTTTTAGAATCGCAAGGATCGTCGGAAATGGGACAAAAACGTACTAAGTATTTAGTTGGACAAATTGAAATTCTGGATCCTATGTGGGATAAGGGGTATAGTTATCAGCACCAATGAGCATTTTAGCCCAAGAATTACAAGCTGAAAAGATATGCATTTGAGTTATCTTGAACCGGCAGGTATATTACAATAAAGTCGGCTACAGTTCTGCTAGAAGATAGACTTGGCACTCATCAGTTTGTTCATATATTTGCAACTACATATTATTATTTCCCCTTTCAAAAACATAAATGTCATAAAGTTATTTTCTTAGGTTTGTGAACATAATATCAAATTATTAGGTCGTAAGGTATCCACTTGTTTATGCCAATAATAAATAACAGGAAG
The DNA here is from genome assembly GCA_025631175.1 of Iris virginica. Lineage (NCBI taxonomy): Eukaryota > Viridiplantae > Streptophyta > Magnoliopsida > Asparagales > Iridaceae > Iris > Iris virginica. The sequence continues at coordinate 8,938 of JAOTQG010103881.1, forward strand.
TGTACAATGTCTATCTGAATGAATATGTGTCCACTGTGACTGTGGTTCAGAGCCCTTTTCGGACTATCCATGTTTGATGATTAAGAATAATACAACTTTATCTTCAATCACATAAATTGCAAAGGTTTCGTGAGATTCCAATTCTGCAAATTCCTTAAATGGTTCTGTCTTTAACCTATTATATTTTATCGGCAAAACTAACTTCTTTTATAAATATGAAAAATAGAACTATAGAGGTTCAGAAAACCCAAAGTAAAGCCTGAATACACCTCTTCACTGAATCTCTGATGATTCAAAGAAACTTGGGTTATACACACATAATGGACTACCAAAAAGAACCCAAAACTAGACATAGACTAACAACCAAGAGCTACCTTTTAATCACGGATCAGCTACATAACAAGACACCTCTAACAGAAACTTCCACGAATTTCTTATAGTCCAACTCTAGTTTAAATAATAAATGAGCTGCCACCAATATTGAAAAGCACCGACGCCTTTTTGTTTGAATTGGAAAACAGGTGTATCATGTGCAGAGCTGAGGCACATAAACTCTATTCCAAAAAACCCATCTTTGATGCACTCGGAGTCAAACTATATGCCATCCTTCACGAGAACATAGAGTCCGAGGTAATTTAGAAATTTACTTATATTCTTACACCCTTCAGCAATTGATATTGGTTAACTTGATTTTAAGTCGAGCCAACATTTGATAAGTCTAGGTAAAAGATTTCTGGCCTCGATACTGGGGTGGTGTCGTACTCCTTGACAAAAGCATGGAGTTTTTCAAAGCTCTAGGGGGAGGGAAGTTGCTCAAGGACAAGTTCATATCAGGATTTTTGTTCAACCCTCGAGCTAGGGCGAATTATAAGCGTGCAAAAGCCATGGGAGTAGAGCAAAACTTCAGGGGAGAAGGTGAAATAAAAGGCGGGCTGTTTTTAATTGGGAAAGGGAAAAGTGGAATTGCCTACCAGTTCATAGAGCGAAACTTTGGAGATTGGGCTCCTATTGCTGAAGTCCTTGATATCTGTACAAAGTTGCAGGTAGAAATCCGTATGCTTCTTTTATCATTCACTGTATCTTCTCACCTGCAAAAGTATTATGTTATTAACTTTCTTTGCCATCATTATGCAGAATCCACAAGAAAGCCAGGTGGAGTCTATCGGATCATTTTAATGAACAAATTTCTGCTTAAATGTTTCCATATTTGTCCTCACTTTTTGCAAACTTACAATGCTTCCGACTCCAGTATATAAGGAGTGCCAGTTTGCGATTTATCTATCGTCAAATTCGATAAATTGCATCTGTTCAGATTTTATTTATCCTATACAGTAGGTCTTGTTACTAATTCATGATCTGCCATGGACAGAATGAAAACTTCATTCTCGATTCTACGAGAATTTTTATGAAAGCCTTCCATTTGCTTCTCTTCGATGGAAGTTTAATTTTCCCAGAATGTATCCTAATTTTTCATTTGATTGAAGAATAAAGAAATTTTGATGGACTGATGTCTGTTGTTCCATTGAGCTTGTTTTCAAATCACATTTTTGTGACCTAAAGAGACTAATGCATATATGCGTTTGTCTTTGCAAGCAAACGTTAGTGAATTACCTCCTTAGCTAAGCCATGAGCAGCTTCAGCGAGTTATTAAAAAGTTGCGTAAAGCTTCTCCATCAAGAATGTGTTCTTCATGGGTCCAAATTGTAGAAGAATGTTTTGATTCATGAACTTCTGTCACCCACATCATGCTATCAAGGTTTTAACAATAGTAAGATTCACCAGAAATCTCCACATGAACATGTTCCCGCCTTGAATAAATGGAATCTTACAGAATCCCTAACGAGAATCTCTCTTTCAGTGACCTTAGAAATTAATTTAGTTGCATTGTGGCAATCCCCACATACCCTGAGGTTTTTCACTACTCGTATAGGCAGGCCAGGAGGGATGAAAATCAATCCGAAAGCAATAGCAAGCTTCTCACTGTGATGGTTAAGCATCTTTACTTTCTCAGGCTCATCAACATCATGAAGAACGGACCTCATATCAGGCACATAGCCTTCTCTTACCAGCTTGCCGTTCAAGTCCTCCAGCTTAGCATATATTAGATCAGAAAAAATATTTGATCTGTCGTCAGCTGAGAAAACATGCACTTTATTCTTATATTTGATCCAACTAAATCCTGGTTCCTTTCTTACACCTCTCTCTCTCATTCCTCTCCTCAAGTGAGCCACCTCATCCCATTTCCCTTTAGATGCATAAATGCTTGATAGCAAGACATAGCTCGCAGGGTTTTGGGGCTCTAGTTCCAGTAGCGACTCTGCTGCCCATTTCCCAAGATTCAAGTTACCATGAAACCTGCAAGAGCTGAGTAAAGTAGACCAACCTATTGCGTCAGGACCAAATGGCATCTTAGATATAAAATCTTTGGCTTCCTCAAGACGCCCCGCACGACTGAAGAGATCAATCATGCAAGTGTAATGATCAGAAATTGGAATGATTTCATGTTCTTTTACCATGGACTCAAAATACTGGCATCCTTTCTCTACTAATCCTGCCCTACTGCAAGCTGAAAGAACCCCAATAAAAGTTATTCCATCTGGTCTCAGGCCATGTGACAACATCTTCTCAAACAAACTGATTGTTTCATTTGCTTTTCCGAACTGGGAATACCCAGAAACCAATGCTGTCCACGACACCTCATCCCTGAAATCCATCTCATTGAACAACTGATTGGATTTCTCTATGCTTCCACATTTACCATACAATGTCACAATTGCATTTGAAACGGTAATAAAGGAAATCAAGCCTGAAACGAGGGCTTGACAATGAAACTGAGCACCCTCTTCTAAGCTTGCCAAATTTGCACATGAGCTAATTATACTTCCAAGAGTAAAATCATCCGGCTCTATCCCATTTCTCTGCATCTCACAGAAGATCCTCACAGCTTCTTCGCTGTACCCATTCTGACCATAGCCCACTATCATTGCAGTCCAAGATACAATATTTTTGTTTTTCATTCTCTTGAAAACTCTTTCTGCATATTGAATACCTTTACACTTCAAATACATGTCAATAAGGGCACTACCAACATATACATTGTCTTTGTAATTTGTCTTAATAATAAAAGTATGGATTTGCTTACCTTCACTCAATGCCGTCAGCCCCCCACAAGCTGTCAAAACGCTTCCAAAGGTAAACTGATCAATACACAATCCTTCCGCCCTCATTTCTCTAAACTTATTAACTGCACTTCGGTCTAATCCATTGTGTGTAAGTCCAGTGATCATTGTTGTCCATGAGATCGAATCTTTTTCAGGCATGAAATGAAACAAATACTCTGAATCTTCAACCATTCCACAACGCAAAAACCCCATAAGCATCGTATTATATATAACCACATTCCTTTCCGGCAGTTCATTAAAAACCCGTCTTGCATCATAGATTAGGCCTACTTTCGAGTACATATCCACCAAAGCGCTACCTACAAAAACGTAATCCTCGAAACCATTAACCACTACATGCCCATGAATTTGCTTACCCAAATCAACAAACCCATGATTAGAACAAAATGAAAACATAGTTGTGAACATAATCCGATTCAAATTCACTGGTCCCTCTTTCAACATTAACTTATAACCCTCCACTGTTTCATCACATGAACCATGACAAGCATAACCAGAAATAACCGAATTCCAGGTGACCCCATCTCGAGCAGGCATCTGATAAAAGATTTGACGCATTTCCAAAAGATACCCAGATTTCGAGTAGGCTGAAAGAATGCTATTCCATGAAAAGAGATTTGGTTGGGGAATTCTATCGAACACTTTCCGTGCATAAATTATGTTACCCAATTTATGGTAAGAGCTGATGAGATTATTTAGAAGGAACGTCTCTGGATTTGTCAGACTTGTGATAATAGAGCAATGAATCTTTTTTACTTGGATCCTATTATGAGTCTCACAGCAAGTTTTGAGTAAGGAGCAGTAGTAGTTTGAGGTGGAAGACATAATAAAGAAGCCCTAATTTTAGCATGAACGAGAAGTGGCGGGAGTAGTAAATAGTTCTAATCGTGCAAAAAACTACTCCCTGTTCAAAATAGTTGACCTCTTGGGAATAAAATTTTGTTTCAAAATAGTTGATGTTTAAGGTAATTTTTTTGCAATATTCCTAAATTACCCTTCTGCCTCAAGAC
>JAOTQG010103892.1:0-13126 GCA_025631175.1 Iris virginica
AATCTCTTACACTTCAAAAGGCTTGTGCTTCCGAAGTCTTAAATATAAACGGAGGTGGCGACTCTCAAACTTACACACAAAGCATGAGCGGTCACGAATGAGAAAACCCGCGCGTTGTACCAAAGTTCTCATCGCATAAGAAAGACGCCCGATGACCATGTTTTCATCCCGAAGGGAAAAACCTCGATTAATGCATTAAAACCATTAATTCCGAGGGCGTCGAGAACGGGGGTTCTCACACTAATATATTAAGTTTGATGTAAAACAGCAGTTGCTAGAGATCTAAGTTCATGGAGTCCACCATTAATTATCATTCATGTTGTCCATTCATAAAATTATCAATTCCAGTTCTCGCAGTTGTCTGTTTAACAGTGATGCACTTGCTCTTCCTGTCGGAAGGTACAACACCAGTGTTCTCCGATTTCTCTAAACACTTAATGTCACATTAATAGAAGACGCACGGAAAACCCTTTAAGTACAAAAGAACTAAGGCAACCTTAACGCATGTCATACGCTGTACCGCACTATAATAATTGTTACTCCTTCTTTGATCGAGCTTGAATGTTATTTTCGATCACAGGACTCACACACAACTCTTAACATATATCATTAACATGCATGGGCCACTATAAGCTAACAACATAAGACAATCAATACAATCAAGAAGAGTGACAAAAATAGTAATTGAATAGGAAAAATTATCTCATACACATGAACAATAATTAAGGTTTACCTCCAATCCCTTAGAAGAATGAATTAGTTTCTCAAAATCTTCTTGAACACAAAAGATATATGAAAAATACGTTATTTCTCCCTAGAAGGCTACTCTTGTTCTTTTTAAAAGCTGCTGGAACAGTTCCTTATATAGGACTGCCAGATAACCCTACTAAAAGCCCAGAAAAACCCTATTTACACAGAAAAGCCCGAAGCCTCGTACATAAGTGGCACTGGCGTGCCAAGCTAGGGCACGGCCGTGCCCTGTAGTCTGTCCAAATTCCCATACGAATCTTCTGTCTTTTCCTTCTTCAGCCCTTGTGCTTCCAGTTTTCGACCCTTTTGGCTCCTTTTTGCACTATTTCTCATATTTTCTCTTCCTTAGCTTGAAATTCTGAAATTCATCAAAACTAAACATTCCAAGCATAAAATCTCATAATATCATACCAGAATAGTTATAGTAATAGCACCAAAATAGCACATATTTTAGTGCTGTCAACAACACGATCATGGATGCTCGCCATCAAAAGTGGGAGTAGACTAATTTCGTGTTCCTGATCAATAAACATAAGCATATCACTCATAGAAAAAATTAATTATTCAACATAATGGATAACTCGTGGAAATCGGATCTCTATGAATCGTTAATTATATTATTTAAGTTTTTTGTTTCGTTTCAGTTAATCTGAGTATGCTAGTCCAGATATTGCGATTATCATATTAATCGTAGTAGTTCACTGGATGATTCGACTGCTCTTTGTAGGTTTGACACTCTACTTCTCAAAATTTCTAAATGCGACATTGTGCACTTGCAGTTAATTAATACAGCATATACGTCCCCCGTCACTTATGCTGTACTAAAGCTTTATAAATTGCTAATTTTCAGAAATGGCACCTCCTACTGGAACATATTTTGAAACAGGAAAAAGGGTAGATGAGGTTAAGTTTTGCAATGGTGAAACTGGGAGTGCAATCATAACCACCTCATTAGACATAACCTTTTTAACCCTATTCACCTTTCCCTTAAATGTTTCCAGTTATGAGTGGATTGAGAAATTCTATAATAATGTAATTTATGATAAGAATACTGGAGATTTGAAGTCAAGCATTAAGGGTTTTCTATTGGAGATCCCTTCAGAATTAATTGGTGGGACTTTTAGGACCAATGTTAATGGAAATGGGAAGCTTTCCAAGAGCTCTAGTTTGATGATAAAAAACTTATAGAGAGTGGTTTGAGAATCCCAAAGCCCAAATCCCCCAAATAGCCTTCGAAAAGATAACCCCTTCATAGTGTATGTAATGAGTGATCTGGTGGGCAGCATTATAATGTGTAAGGTAGGAAACAAAGACAAATTTAATGAGGAACAACTAAGACTACAAATGTTGAGGAGGAGGAGGAGGAGAGTAGGGTGGTAGTGACTGAGAGAGAGGCAGTGGTGGACTTTGATTTGGATGTTAAAGTTAATGAGTATTTTGAGGGTGAAGAATTGCTTGTACGAAAATGGAGGAGGATAAATCAGTTGTGCATGAGGAGGAGGCACTTACTATTGAAGACTATCTTGTAGAAGACCTCTCCCTAACCTTGTCCCAACCTGAAATTGATCTTGATCAGATACCCTCCAGACACACATCACCAGATACCTTTCCAGCATCCTCATCAGAAACCCTCACACCCCTCAGGCCAAGGGTCTCTGGGGGAGACTTGGCCTTATCTATTGACTTTTCCCTTTCCCTCTTTCAAACCAAAAAGTAAGTCACAACAGAAGCCCTAGTCATCATCCATTCTGACATTCCAGCCTGCTTCCATATGCTCAGCTTTGATGATGAACTTGGCTTGATGGGTATTTTGTCAGACCCTTCTCAAATAGAAACCCTGCTCCAACCCAATCTTGCACATATTTTAGCCATACACCTTCCCTACCTTCCCTATAGAGTTATATTCCTACCCAAAATTCCCTTCTCATTCTATCATCATTCTATTCCTTTTCCAACCATTTTCTTTTATGACATCACCCTCTTACCAGACACCCTTACTTCTCACAACCTTAACCTTCAAGCCATCCTTTACATACACTCAGAACCTTTTCATCTATTTCTTTTAGTTTCTCTCTATTTCATGCAGCGGATGCCCTTAAGGCTTTTGCCTACTAATGAAATCAGTGATGGGTCATAATTGACGATTTAGGGTCCTCTGATGATAATGAATCTGTCCATTCCCATAGTTCTTTCAGAGCCCATACCCCTGACCCTACCCCTACAAAGTCCCTTGATTCAGCAACTAACCCTCACTCCTTTAGCCCTTCTGTCCCAAGCCATTTCCCTCAAACCTCTGGACCTTCATATCCGAACATGAAATTTGCTCTCTTAGATGTATCAGAGACCTCTTTAGCCACAATGAGAGAGATCCTTAGCAAGATGGAGTCCTTGGAGAATGATATTTATAAGTCTGAGCTCAGGACAAAGATGTAGATGGAGTTCATTCGGATGGGACAAGCTGAGACTAATCAAAGACTTGCTACTGCACTGGATTTGATGATATCTGCTGGGAAGCAACATTTCAACAATGCTGTGAACAAAGTAGTGAAAATGTCCTTAGGCAAGGGTGCTGACAGAAGTTCGATGAAGAGAATAAAAAGCAGAATCCCTGAGAGGTAAAACTGCTGTGGCAGAAGAGGTGGCTATTAATGCTATGAAGGAGGAGAGATTACTTGGTGCTTCCATCAGAAGTATACTCAGGGAGAATGATTATTATAGGAGCTTCATTAATGAAATGCCTGCAAGGTTAAGGCCAACTTTTCCTTTAAGACCAAGTGTACTAGAAATAGAAGCCTTGCAACTGCTCAAGAATAGACAAGAAGCTCTGACCAAGAAGAAGATTGAGAAGCTAAGGAAAAGAAAGAACTTGAAGAAGAGCATGCTTGAGATCTCCAGTTTATCAAGTGATTCATTAAAAGTGGATACTCCCAAGCCATTCGAAGATTTTGATGATGACTTCATCATTCCATAGGACTTTGAGCTGGATTTTGAAAGACTGTTGAGGAAGACAAGAAGAAAACTACTAGAAGAGTTGAAGAAATACACCCAAGACAAGGCATTTGGATCCTCAAGCTTCACGTACATTGACAATATCCCTCCAAAAACCACAGAAGAAGACATGCTAGAACCCTCTGATCCTAAGGATAAGGGCAAAGGCAAGATGTACGATGAGTAGCTTAATAGAAGCCTTTCCATCAGAACCCTTTGAACCAACTTTTCTGAACTCAAACTCAGTCTTTAAATTATTTTAAAGTTCTGTAGTTGTCACTTCCTGCATACTTATCTTGACACTACACTGCTTACACAAGGAACCCTTTTCATAAATATTCATTCATACTTGTGTTATGTGCCTATATAACCTGTTTTTTTTGTGCTTCAAGGTTTATATAAGATTCCATTTAACAAACTTAGACATAGGATAGATCTAGATTCGTTAAAACTACACTTTGTCACTTAGGATAATTACAAGTTCAAAAATGTGCCTATACCTTAGCATTAGGTCCCTCGGTTGACGTAGCACCTTTAAAAATGTCATGACATTAATCAAATAGGAGGAGATTAATAGAATATATGCTTTTAGATTTGATTAATTGCAAAAATTATTTTAATTAAATGTTTATTCTTTGTGTATTCAATTAAATCCATTAGAATAAACGTTTTTCAATAATGTCTAAGTAAACAAATTTTGACTACGACTAAGTAGCACCAATGTTTCTGTTGTTTTTTTACAGGGGTAAATTGGTACCTTCACAGTCTTACTATACCAAATGCTCTGACGGAAGCCTTGGAAACCAAGGATACCTTTTTTCTATCACAAAGACTTGCGTTAAAGGTTGCCGTCCAAAGGTATCTGCGACACTGCAGATTGAAGAATCAACTTTTCATTTTGTTCAAAGATCAAAATTTAAATACATCATCGAAAAGGACAATGCACCAAATTTGTGTACACATATCATATCATTGTACAACCTAGTACAATCAAATCCAAGGACAAGATTCTCCACCAATTTGCCGGCACAAAAAGAAAAAAATTGTTAGCAAATTTCTGACAAGGCCTCTGAGCATTCAACACGTTTCTGCAAGGACAGTGGACTGAAGGTATCCGTTTAAAGAGCTGAAGTCTATAAATATAGGACCTTCTGCTGCATTCAAACTTGATCGATTGAAGTGTTATGCTGCTGCTGTGAAGATCCACTTACCTTTAGAGAAATTCTATTCTTGAGTTATTATACTCTTATGACTGAATTTCCTTTGAGTGATTAGGAAATTTTAAAACATCAACCCTGCTGTTACACTAGTCAAATATAGAGGCCTTAGATTTTATAATAATCACTAAACACTAGGATAGTCTCCCACAGTAAGATCCAAAGAGACTGTTTAGTGAATTGTAAGCACACACGAGTGTATACACTTAGTTGCACACAATCACCAAACACATGTCACTTGCTGGGCTTGAAGATTTTAGAGTGTTCCGTTTCCTTTTCTATTTACATTTATTAAAGATCTGAGCACCATGTTTGCTTAGAACTTACACTTGTAATAGATAGGAAAGTATAATGGATCTTACTCACAAATTTATATCCGACCAATTTGATAGAGGACGAGCCAATTCATTGGTGAACCTCTCTAAATTCTGTGTGATTTACTTTGTGTTCTTGTTGCTATTATTCAGTGATTACTATTTTTACTCAAGCTATATCAAATCCTTGAGGTCCAAAGTTTTTGTATTCCAAGATTTCCATTCAAAGTACATTACAAAAGGATTTTTTCAAAAACAGAATGTTTTCAAGTTAAACACTGAAAGACTTCCGTTGAAACACTAAAACCCCTTCAGTGGGATTTTAACTTGGAGTTTTAAAAAGAAATTTTTAATAGGCTATTCACCCCCTCTAGCCTATATTGAGCTAAGGTGGGACCAACACAGAGATCTATATGCTTTCTCTTTCCCTACCTCTCTTTCTTCTAGCAAAAGAGCTTCATTCTCCCTCGTCTCAAAATGTTTGCTCGTAACTTCCTAGATGATGCTTTCAATCAACTATACAATAAAATTGAAGCATCATATTCTGACGACGGTCCCATTATTAAACTTGTTGATAATTTATTAATGGATGATGAAGGAATACATCATCCGCGACATAAAAAAAAGTAACAAAATTATGTCAACATGGATCATGAAGAAGGGCACACGCGTCTTTATAACGACTACATTTTCAGACAATCCCGTATATCTAGCTGCATGTTTTTGTCGAAGATTCACAATGCGCCAGAGCTTATTAATTCACATCAAAAATTCTCTTGAAAGTCTCTATCCCTATTCTTAAGAATCTGAAGATGCGGCCGGTAAGAAGTCACTTTTCCCACTCCAAAAATGCACCGCTGCAATGAGAATGCTAGCTTATGGAGTTGCCGCCAATACGGTGGATGACTACTGCAGAATGGGGGAGATCAATGCTTTATAGTGCTTAAAAAGATTCACGATGGGTGTGATCTAGTTATTTGAGGAGGAATACTTGAGAAGGCCAACGGAAGCAGACCTTTAACGTTTGATTCATGTTGGAGCTCAGCGTGGATTTTCCAGCATGCTTGGTAGTATCGACAGTATGCACTGAGAATGGAGAAATTGTCCAACCGCTTGCCAAGACATGTTTACTAATGGACATAAAAGTAAGCCAACTATCATACTCGAAGCCGTAGATTTTTATAACTTGTGAATTTGGCATGCATATTTTGAAATTACGGGGGTCAATAACGATATTAATGTATTAGACCGTTCTCCGGTATTTGACGAATTTTTGGAAGGACGAAGTCCACAACTACAATTTTCTGTGAACGAGACTTCTACAATATGGGTTACTATTGGACAGATGGTATTTATCCTAAATGACCCATATTTGTTTAATCATTTTCGAGATCGAAATCACTATCTGTTAAAAGAAAATATTTTTCTCAACAATAAGAATCTACTAGAAAAATGTAGAACGAGCATTTAGAGTACTCCAATCTCAATTTGTAATTGTTTATAATCCTGCTCGCTTACATAAAAGAAGGAAACTTGATAATATCATGAAAGCATGTATCATTTTGCACAATATGATTATTGACGATGAAAGTGATGCATATGAGATTACTGGTATTATTATTGCGAAAACTTAAATGACCCATTCCAAGTTGCTCAAGGTACAATACCATCACATTATTTCAATCGAGGAGAACTTTGAAAATCATAGAAGGCTGCAAAATTGGAGCAAGCATCATCAGTTGTAAAATAACTTGATATGAACTATGAAGCACTTGTGAAATAATCGTTCTAGTCACTTTAATGGAAGTGAAGCTGAAGGAAGTATATTGGTATTTGTTATGTCATTAAATAGGTTTGCTTATGTAATTTCAATTTACCGTAATTTTTTCTTATCTATGCATTTTAAATTTACAATTGTTTATTTATGTAATCTTAATCAATTATATTTTTAATTTAGTTTTTTTAAATATAATTTATATTTCATGTGTGTTAACTTATAAAATATTCAAATTAATAAAGCTATTATATAATACGAAATGCAAAATATGCTATATAAAATAATTATAATTATAATTTAACTATATATATTTTAAATAAATTAAAAATCTAAATCATATTATAATATAATTATATATAATAAAATTGATTGAATAAAAAATAGTGAAATGCTGATATGACAAAGTTCGAAAGAGTTTTATAAGTGAGATTATTTTTTTGGAGAATATGAAAGAAAATCAAGAAAAATCAAAAATAGTAAAAATGAATGTGGCAGAGTGTGAGAGAGTTTGTAAAGTATACCCAGTATAGATGCCTTTAACTGCTAGAGTGTGTGTGGAACTCAGTTATTATTTTTTTTGTAGGACGCTATATGTATTTGGCCCTAATGAACTGCATATTATAAAGGATAAAATTAATTTCGTCCTTCAAAATTTTGAGCTCCCCTCATTTGAGCATCTGAACTTACGACGGAACGGCCCAGTATGAAATACTACTTAGAAAGAACAGTTTTATTCCGTTCCTGGGCATGTTCCAGGTGATCGTACATGATCTTCATTTAATCATAATTTTTTTAATTAAATTTATAATATAGAGAAATAAAAGAGACATCGATAAATTAATTCAAAAAAAAATATTCTCTTTGTTTTAAAATAGATACTCATTTTCTTTTTTTGTGGAGGTATTCCAAAGTAAGTGGGTTTTTTCTTTATTTTTTTATTTTTAAATTTTGGATAAAAAGAAAGAGTTTAAATTACAAAAGTTTCTTTGGACCTATAACTAGCTTTCATTTTTGTCAACGCATTTGTTAAGTCAACTACTTTAATAAATATTACTACAATTCAAACTAAGATATCTATTTTGAAAGGAAAAATTTATAATTTTTCATGTCAATAGTAAAGGTTTAATTTAATATATTTTAATACTTCCTCTATCTCAATTTTATTTTAATATCTATTTATACTCCCTCTGTCTTAATTTTTTTTATGTCATTATATCTTTCCTCGATATTAAGGATATAAATTAACATGTTTATGTCATTAGAATATAAAATTAAAATTAATTTAGGAATAAAAAAATAATTTTAAAACAATCAAAAGTAGAATGTTAAAAAATCATACTCAAAAGAATAATATTTTTTCATAAATTAGGTGCTTAATTTTAAAGATTAATAGAGCCTACTAAATCATAGGGACGACTATCATTCTATCTTTTTGAGCTTGAATTCTTTAAGCAAGTGGTTGGAAGTTGGAACATTCGTAACTTATAGGAAGGCTTAGGCATTGACTAGGAAAGTTTTGTAGAGAGTAGGCCCGTTAAAATTCTACTCATTAATTCATTCTAATTAGTTTTAACTTCTTAAACAGTTCAATTCATTATAACTATAAATTTGTGTATTAGAATGATAAAAAATATTTTTTTGTGCGAATGAGTATTCAATATATTAATTCGTGTTTAACTTAATCTATTTATTACACAATTGGGTTGATTGGTTAGTTAAATGAGTTACAATAAGTTGAACCCATTAGAACTCGTTAATTATTGAAATTTAACCAATTTCAGCCAATTTAACCCGTATTGACAGGCTTAGTAGCGTGCGTATGATTGGCTTACATGACTTCTGACTTTTGAGCAAAACTGGCAATATTAGGCCATTTCATGTGAAATTTAACATGGAACTATCATTTGGGTGCAGTGCAGGAATCGCCAATTCTTGTTTGCTGACTACTGACTAGCGTCTATGTCAAACACATCAAATTCTCAATGCAGATAAAGAAAAGTAAAATTAATGAACATGAAGTCAACTTGATCTGTTTATGATTGAAATCCTCCAAGTGGAGGGAGGACATATATTTTGAAGGGATGATGAAGAACTTGCCAAATGGATAGTTCTAACACTTAAAACATCCTTCTCCTCACTAGATGTTAGGCGCAAAATTTTGTAGTTGAATTCAAAAGAGATGAAAAAGACAAGGCACCGTTGGTATATCAATAGTCCAATATCAAAAATTCTAACACGAAACAATTAAAGCTTTGTAATGATTCTCTCGACTATGATAAGTCTAAAGGATGGGACTTTTTCTTACACTTATATATTTAGCACCAACCCCTTCTACAACGAATGTGGTATAGCCCTAACAAGCAAGCTCATTCAACCTTCCGGCCACTTTTGTACTTTTAGAATATTTTCAAAATCAGTATGACCTACTGATATCAACTGTTGATTCACATCAGCAACTTCCCTTGTTCCCACCGCGCGTACAAACTTCTCTTGTCATTGTTTTCCCCATCTTTTTCTCTCCCGGATTTTGGTTGTACGTATAAACCTGTCCCTGTGGCTCTTCTGATATCCTAAGGTAAGGCTATAGATTGAACTTTCTTTACTTGAGTGGCTCTAAAAATGGAGAAACTGACATATAGCCATTTTAGTCATAAACATCCTTTAGATTATACAAGATTACTTCCAAATGGCCACACCACTTGTTTTGGATGCAAGCTCAAAATTTTACCTGGAAATTATTTCTACAAGTGCAATACCTGCTCATTTTTCCTTCACCAAGTCTGCTTCAACATGCCCAAAAATGTCAGCCACCCTTCTGACCCGAATCACAATTTACGCCTCCAATCCATTCCTTCTCTATCTTTAAACGTCTCCATTAACTGCAAGGCTTGCGAAAAGCAAGTCAAGGGTTTCTACTATAGTTGTTTCAAGTGTATCGATTATTACCATACCTTATGCTTAGCCGCACCACTGTCAATTAAAGCCCCTTCACATCGCCATGTTCTCAATGTCGAGTTTTCACCTTTGTATGACTTTGAATGTGATCTGTGCGAGAAGCCGAGCTATAGTGGTTGGCTTTATCATTGTAATGTATGTGAATTTGATGCTCATCTTTCATGTGTCCTTTCACAAATACTTCATCAGAATCAGCGATCTGGTGCACCACCGTTGCCACCGGATTCTGCTATCATATTGGATAAAGGCGATGAACTAGTGGAGTTACTGACTATGGGAGCAAAAGTCGGTAGAGATATCAAGAGCCCGGAATATTTACCTCAAGATCAATCATTTTTGTCTATAGATCCCATAAATCCAAGTTTTCAACTTAGTGATGCTTGTTTTTCGATAGATTTTGAGAAGTCCCTTCTATGCAAAGATCAAGCAAGCCAGGCAGCCAAGATGGGGATGCCTGAAGAAACAGAAGCAGAAAATCCAGTTCAAAGTATTCTTTCCAAAAATCAGCTGCAAGGCATAGAAGAATCTAACCATGCTAAAGCACACAGCAGAGGTTCGAGTTATGGGGTGAGTACTAAGTCTTCAAAAGGCATTGGCTCTCACATATGGATGGAGATGGAGCAGGATACCGAAAAGAAATTAGCAATCGGATCAAAGGGGAAGTCTGAAGATGATGTAAGTTTGAGAAATTAGCATATCTTTTATTGTTCTAGACATAATATTATTAACTACTTCCATTTCTATTAATTACCATACTAATTTGCTGTTTTTGAGGTTCAAGTTTCGGGCATCAGTTGATTTAGTTTTCCTGTTTGCAGGCGAGCTTCAGTTGTTCATATTTCCCAAAGCTTGTAATGCATATGTTTTACCTTAGAGGAAGCAGAAGCACTAAAATTGCCAAGCAGGAAGGAAAGGCTGTTGGATGATTTCGGATGCAAGGCTATCCTTATCAACCAACAAGAGAATAAGGGAAGCTTTGTACGCTAGACATATCGTTTCATGGACTACTAGAGAAGCTTTACTTATATAGTGTTGGAATTGTTGATCATTAGATTTCTCAACTGATGCAACAGTTGCAGAAAATGGCAAGACTGCAACCCTTCTACATGGTCAAGTAGTTAAGCTTATTATTTTCAGAAGATACATTATTACAAAGGGTCTGCTAAATCTGCTCATGGAATGTTATTGAACTGAAAAATTCTCATTAATGCCATTTCTTGATTATACAAGTGAAGTATCTCCGGAGAAGGATACATACTCGAATAATGCCTCTAATTTTCTCGTTCAAAGTTCTAATCCTGACAAACTTATTCGAAAGTGGAACTCCAAAAGGTTGTAATAGATTGTTACCTTGTGAATTCATCTTGTCCAGGAACTTATTTGATTCATGTTGTTGTCAGATACGAAATGTTACCCTTTCCTTGCAGAAATCGGATTTAGATAGACATATAAATTAACTAATTGAAAGGGATGCAGACCATCAAGGCCGGCAAAATTTAGATTTTTATATTCTCGTTTGATAGCACAAATCGACCAATTTGCAAGGTAAAATAAACTGCATTTGATACCTTGTTCAAGCACATTGTATCTTGATGATAAAAAAGACAAGCACATCAATTCATATGATGTTCCTCTTTCGTTTTATATTTAGATAATTTCAAACAGTAATTGTTGGATGTGGAAAATAATGCCTCTAAAATGACAAGATTTTGAGTTAAATAACCTAGGGAAAAACGCGTTCACAGATTTATTTAGCCTCCTGGTACACCAACTTTGGACAGCATCAACTCCCGATTTCATACTTGCTGCAAAAAGAAAAAAGGAAGTTACAAATAAGTAGAGGGAGGCAAAAAGGATGGGAAAGCTGGAGAATGAAGATTCCATAATTGATCATTTCAGCCATGAACATCCTTTGAAACTGCTTAACTTCCAACCTCAAACCATAAACACAGTCACGTGTTCAGGGTGCAAACGCTATGCCTCAGGATGGATTTACGTTTGCGAGCTTTGCAACTTCTGCCTTCACAAACCATGCTCAAAGCTTCCCCAAACGTTCAGCCATAAGGCCGATCAAGAACATCCACTTGCTCTGTTGTCGACTCCAGCCTACCCGGAAGGCATGTTTAAATGCAACGCTTGTGGCTCTCCTGGAAACGGCTTTTCATACCATTGTCCGGAGTGTGAGCTTGATTTACATCCTGTTTGTGCATTCATGCCCTTAGCTATTGACAGTAGCACTCACAAACAACATCCCCTCAACCTTTGCTTTATGCCTCCCTATGAGAACAACAAGTTTATTTGTGATATTTGTAAAGCTCCAGGTTCTAACCATTGGCTATACCGGTGTGATTTGTGTGAATTTGATGCTCACATGAAGTGTTGCAAATCCAACCATGTTCAAGCTGCATCCACCTCGGGAACCCAATCCCAAGATCCGTACTGTCAAGTAATGTTGAGATCTAGAAGTGCTCCTCTAGAAACTCAAGCTCAATACTTCTCACCGCCGCCAGCAGTCCCTCAACACGTTGGAACTCCATACATCCAAACACAATACTCATTTCCAGGAAATGGATATTCTGCTGGATATGAACAAGTTACTGGGCAGTTTGCAAATGCACAAGTCATGGCTGTTCCGCAGTATGCCCAGCCCCCAAGAGGAAACAATATGGCCAACAGCTTAGCCGGGCACGTAGTTGAAGGTCTAGTAGACGGTATGGCTCAACAAGTAGGACAAGCAATAATGCAAGTTGTACTAAACTCCTGAATCATACTGCCAAACACTACCACTTTTCATATCTGCTATTTTCGTGCAAAGAATAAACTTTGGTTGTGTAAGTTTTTCTTCCGTCTGGTTTTCTCTTATTTTATGTAGCCGATGGTTCCGGATTTGAACTCAATTCTCAGATTGTTCTGTTTTTAAAAGTCAAGTCGGTTTTCAATCTCGGATTGTTATGTTTTATCATTGTTAGAAGTGTGTGAAAGGAATGAAGCAGAAACTTCCAGACATTGTAGAAAGATTCATTGAACATTCAAGTTTTATGTCCCTTGCACTACTAAAAAAAACCCGATTAGCTACGGAATTTAGCTACGGAAAACCGTCGCTAATTAGTATTAGCGACGGAAAG
>JAOTQG010103903.1:0-23790 GCA_025631175.1 Iris virginica
AACCCTTCCATTGCCCCCTTGGGGCCAAAAAAAAAAAAAAAAAAAAAAGACTCTTCTTCTATGGGGCCAAGTCCTTCACGTAAGAAGCTCATTAGCTAATGTAAATAACCGATTGAAAATAACATGTAAAATTCAGCAACCAACTTGTGCTTTCGGCTTCAATTTTATAGAGGTTGCTACACGCTTAATTCTCCAAGCTCCACAAGGTAAAGGGAAATCTCCTTTCAGTTGTTCGCCCACATATTTCTATATTTGCCCGAGAATGTAAGGTGTAGTTAACTTAACTCATTTTTTTCTATGAGAACTTTCCTTTGTTACTTCTACTTCAAAACCTCTTTTCCATCACATCCTTAAGTTTAATCTTATGAGAAGATCTTTTCACGTTTCACTATGTTTGGTAAACTGAATAAGTGTATTACCAATTCCTCATACTCCCAAGAGACATATTGATATCATTTAAAGCATCATTGGTGCAATGGAAGAGAAAATATCTGCCTAATGGCCCCAACTCATAAACCACATCTTCTTCTAGAGAATCTTACAGTTTTAATGGTTGCACTCTTCTTCCGCATTCTCTTTGAAAGTATATAAACACAAATATGAATAGTAACGAAGCAATAGTTTGTGTACCGAATCTAGTAAGTGGTTGACACTCAAAAGGCTGAGATTTTCTGCATGAGGCTGCGAGTCAGAATCTGTTTGTCTCTCAGATGAATCAGGCTGGAAGTCACAGTGTGTAGATGGATGCGGAACCTGTAGGTTGACTATAAAAATTAATCACAATAAACTTAAAAAGAGAATGGGAATCTGCAAATGAAAACTACCTCTTCATGTGCTTCCTTTTCTTTTAAACTGTAGTTTTGTGCTGGCCGCTCTGAAAATAATTGAGCTCCCAAGGGACATGCATCATCGGGAAGAAAATTTTGAAGCAACTGGTCTTTTGAAATGGAAGACTCGGACTGCAAAAGACTTTCAAATCTCAGTAGTATCATTGGTAGAAAGTACAAAATGCTTTATCGTGGGTAATCATTGTGATATTTACGTCTGATGACTTTCCAAGTGTCTTCACTGTTGTGGCGGCAAATGATTCTAAAGACCGGTCCCCAGACTTTTGTATTGCTGAAACTGACTTCAAAGCCTCACTATCATCTTCCTTTGATCCGTATGTATTACCATTACTGTTTACTCCGGTAGTCACAACCTGCAACTTGCAGTCGTCTACCAATCGGAGAAACGGATCAACCTGTTGAAGTTCATTAAACATAAATGTTATTACTACTTTTGTATAGCCTAATTGAAAAGATCATCATATGGAGGGTAAAAATTACTGTACAAAAGTACAAATATTAATAATATTGCACCTACTATTTCATCTGTCAATCCTGCCTTGGCACAGGACAAAAGAGGGATAATGTTGGACGCCTTTGCTAAGATGACTATCATCGAGGTTGACAAAGTGAAGAGCGATCTGCAACGTGATGGTGGTAATTTCCCTGTGAAAGTTAAAAAGACTGATTAAGCAATGGCATTCTACACCGATACAAAATATAATCTGTTTCTTCTAAATTAATAAGAATGCTACACAGTTCAGCAAGTTCTGTCCCTGGTCGGGTGTGATCCTGATTTGAAGTATCGAAGGCTCTTAGCAGAATTTGTTTGTTGTTCCATATTGGAACTGCTGAAATGTAAAGCCACCATCCTTCTTAGTCGAATGACCCGGGTTCTCCTTAGACTGTTGCTCTACACATATGCCACTTAAACCTTGCTGAGAAATGGCACTAAGGACCCAAACATAAATTTTCCCTCCTCTTTTATTCAGTCATGGTACAGTGAGAGTTATTACATAAATTAATCCTGAAGACAAATCGAAAATGCTTGGTATACAACAAATTTCAACAGAATATCCATTTTGGGGGGAGGGTGTACACTGTACAGTGCAAACCCAATTTACTTTCTTTTGATAATCTGTTGAAACTTTTGATGTATACACAATTTGTTTCCTATTGTTGAATTGCTTACTTGAATTTTCTCAAGACACGTGTTCCACCTATGCCACAAGGGATCCCTTTCTCTATCTGGTGAGATAGGAGATGATATTAATGAAATCTGGTTTAGTAAAGTGGAGTGCGTTTAGGAAGTTACAATAAGCTTGATTAAACAGGCTATTATACTGTTAGAAGTAATGAGAATAATGGATTAATATTGTTCAGCATTTATGTCTAGGAGGCTTAGTGTAAAATGCGTATATGGGTAGAAGTAGAGGTGTAAGTAGTACTTTTTCATTCTAAGACATATATAGAACAAATTTTCCCTCTCTTCAAATCAGTCTCTCTAACACATTGGGCAGTTCTGACTTGGTATCAGAACTCTAGGTTTGGTACGGACTTGGGTTCAAATCTTCCCGCTTGCATTTATCCTATAAAAAATATTACGTGGGTACGTATTGGTCCTCTATTACAAAGTGCACATATATTGGCACAATGTGCACCTCTCCACGTATGCACGTGAGGGGGAGTGTTAAAGCATGATATACATATTAATGTGGCCCTCTCTACTAACATAAGCTTTTAGATGAGTTTGTTACGTAACATGGTTCATGTTATCCTTTTAGTAAGTAGAGGAGCATAACTCCATTTCTGTTATTCATTATGATGTTTAAGGGCCATCTCGGATTACTGGTCATTCTGGTTATAGATGATTTGTTAGTAGTGTTTGAATGTTTTAAATTATTTCATACTATGATTCATATACAATTTCAAGATATTGTTGGTTTTACGTACCGACAATGGTAAATAGTACACTGAGGGTGATTTTGGGTCTTGTCTTCTAATAGCATCATTCACCGGACAACTTGTGCCAAAACTTCTGAGCAAAATGGGGTAGCAGAGAGAAAAATGGCCATCTGTTAAAAGTTGCTTGGTTTCTCATGTTTACTATGCATGTTCCTAGCTTTCTATAGGGCGATACAGTTTTAACTGCATCATACTTAATCTATCGTCTTCCCTCTATAGTCTTCCCTCTACTGTTCTCAAGTTTAAGACTCCAGCATCATTTCTCCTCCCTAACACTTCAATGCACCATCTCCCACTTCGGGTGTTTGGATGTGTTTGTTTTGTACACAACTCTGCTCCCTCACATGGGAAGTTAGATCCTCGCGCTCTTAAATGTGTCATTATTGGATATTCCCCAAATTAGAAGGGGTATAAATGTTATCATTCTCCTATCGTAAAGTTTTTATTAGCCACGATGTCACTTTTTAGGAGTCGACCCCTTAATACTCCTCGGACTCATGTTCACCCCTTCAGGAGGAGGATTTAGAAAATGAAAGAATAAACATGGAGTCTTCTTCTATTCCTGTTTGTGTTCGTCCCTCTCCTCTGGATGAACCTCCTAATGGAAGTCGTGCCTGAAGGTTAGCAGACTTGATAGATCGGACTTGTTGACATACTCTCGTAGACAACACGAAAATGCTACTTCATCCTCTCAATTGTCTGATCCGGAAGATAGTCCGCCCACGGTTGCTCCTTCTTCCGATACAAATGGTAACCCTACTGATCTTGATCTTTCTATAGTTGTTAGAAAAGGTGCTAAAACATGTACTCCGCATCCTTTCTCTAACTTTGCTTCTTATGATTCTATTTTCCCTTCCTATCGGGCCTTTGTTTTCATTTTGTCGTCTGTTCCTATTCCTCAGTATTAGGAACATGCAATACTTGATCCGAAGTAGTAGAGTGCTATGATTGAAGAGATGAATGCTCTTAAGAAAAGTGGCTTTTGGGATCTCTTAACTCTTCCTGTCGGGAAGAAAACTGTTGGATGCAAGGGCTCCAAATCTTCAATTACACAATTGGTGTACCACATTGTGTCACACTTCTCTCATCTTGTCATATATCCTATTTCCTAACCCAAGTCAAACTCTAATAACCCATTTATGCAATAATAGATTGTTTCAATAAATATCGAACCCAAATACAATTTACTCAAAAAAAAAAAACATTCATTCGGCTAATAAAATCTTCATCAGCAGATTCCTCCCTTCCCTCCATTGAACTTTAGAAAACTTGTTCTTTCCGAACAAACTTGAAAGATATTTGAATAAATCAATTTATTTCGTTTTAAAAATTTATGAGTTATTAGGAAGTTTGCTCATACATACCACTAATAGAGTAATGAAGGATTATTTTTTTGCTTTACTCCATTGCCACTGCAATCAGAGCAGAACGAGACATGGAGAAAAAAGTGACAATGGAGGGAAAAAATCTGCTGTTGAAGATTTTATCGGTCGAATGAATATTTTGTTTCGAGTAAATTGTATTTGGGTTTGATATTTACTGAAACAATTTATTAATGCATAAATGGGTTACTAGAGTTTGACTATGGCAAGATGAGAGAAGTGTGACACAATATGGTACACCAATTGTGTGACAGAAGATTTGGAGCCGGATGCAAGTGGGTGTTCACGGTAAAATATAGGCTAGATGGCTCAGTTGAACGGTATAAGGCGAGACTCGTTTCCAAGGGATACTCATAGACTTATGGGATTGACTATTAGAAGACCTTTGCTCCTGTTGCCAAAATGAACTCTGTTCGAATCCTAATTTCTTGTGCTGCAAATTTAGGATGAAATCTTCAGCAGCTTGATATGAAGAATGTCTTCTTGCATGGCAACCTAGAGGAGGAGGTTTATATGGATGTTCCTCCTGATTTTTTGTCTCACATCACACTAGGCAAAGTACGTAAGCTTAAGAAGACTTTGTATGAACAATCTCCTAGGGTGTGGTTGAGAGATTTCACAGTGTTATGACTAAGTTCGGGTTCAAGCAGGATAACTCAGATCATGCAATGTTTGTCGAGAGACAAGGGGGATTGTTATATAACAATCTTGATTGTGTATCTTGATGACATCATTGTGATAGGTCATAAGGAGGATGAGATTGACTCAATCAAACGGTGGCTGGAGAATAAGTTTGAGGCCACAGGCTTGGATCCATTACGGTACTTCCTTGGGATTGAGGTAGTTAGAACATCTCGTGGGATCTTTCTCTCCCAACGAAAGTGTGTTCTTGATCTCCTATCCGATACTGGAATGTTGGGATGCAAACTTGCGGACTCACCTTTTGAAGCTAATCATAAGCTTCTCGGAGGAGTACGCACCGAGGTGGACAAGGAGAGATACCAATGGTTAGTTGGGAGACTTATATACCTTGCACATACTAGGCCTGGCATTACTTATGCTGTTAGCGTGGTAAGCCAATACATGCATGATCCGCATGAGCCTCACATAAATGTGGTTTATCACATTTTGAGAAACTTGAAAGTTATACCGGGAAAGGTTTGTTATTTGAACCACACGGACAGCTAGATGTTCAAGAATATTCTGATTCTGATGGGTTGGTTCTTTAAAATGATAGGCGATCCACTTCTGGCTATTGCACCTTGGTAGGAGGAAACTTGATAACTTGGCGCATTAAGAAACAAGCCGTAGTAGCAAGATCCAGTGCCGAGGCAGAGTATAGAGCTATGGTTCTTAGTGTGAGTGAGCTCATGTGGACACGTCTTCTCGCAGAACTAGGATTTATACCGACCGAACCTATGAAGTTGCTTCGTAATAACAAAGCAGCTATATTTATAGCCCATGAGCTGGTTCAATAATTGAACGAAGCATATCGAGATTGACCGGCATTTCATCAAAGAGAAAAATTCTAGTGGTCTCCTTTGCATTCCTTATGTAAAGAGTGGCGATAAGTTAGCCGATGTCTTAACTAAGGGTCTTGTAGTAAAGTCTTTATTCTCATTATAAGCAAGTTAGGCATGAGAAATATCTTCGCTCCAACTTGAGGATGAGTGTTAGAAGTAACGGGAATAATGAGTTAGTATTGTATAGCATTTGTGTCTAGGAGCTTACTTTAAAATGTGTATATGGGTAAAAGTATTGGTGTAAAGAGTACTTTTTCATTAGAAATATCTTCGCTCCAACTTTAGGATGAGTGTTAGAAGTAACGGGAATAATGGGTTAGTATTGTATAGCATTTGTGTCTAGGGGCTTAGTTTAAAATGTGTATATGGGTAAAAGTATTGGTGTAAAGAATACTTTTTCATTCTAAGAAATATACAAAACAGATTTTTCCTCTCTTCAAATCTCTCTCTCTGTCTCTCTCGATCTATCTGTCTCTCTCTCTCTCTAACACTTTGGACAATTCTGATTTATACCCATGCAACTTTATGGAATGCAATATCGGGCAACTAGAAGGGGACAAGTTAACAAAATGGCCGCAACCAAAAATGAGAACGTTAAGATGAATATGTGGTAAAACTAGGAGACATAAAATTTGAGAGGAACTGACCATGAGAAGGTAAAAGTCGCCCCATTATGAGATACACAATAAAAGTCACTTAAGATGGGCTTGACACATACCATATGTAGACTACTGACTGCACCTTCTATATCAACAACCAGACTAGAGGTAGGGGAAATCAACTAATATGGACAATAATAATGAATAAAAATATGAGTGACTGAGGCTTGTCGAGGTTCTTGCATTCGATCGAATAAATGGTGAAAAAGGGGGTAGTACCCGGGCCTCTCAGAATTAATGTCAAGCAGCTCCTCAATACCTGGACAATCTGTACAAGATAGGCTATAAAAATCCCCAAGACTCCTAGCCCAAACCAAAGATATTATAAGAGTATCTTTTGCTAAAGATAAAGGTACCTAGGATGTTTTAAGATGATTTTCACCCACACCTATTTTCAGATCAATCATGTATTAATGTGTTTTGGTGGGTGGAACCCTATTCAATAGACACCCACTTAACATATATTTCAGAATCTCCCTGCATATCTATGTTCCTGACCTTCGCCCCACAAGTATCTAAGTTGGATCCTAAGCCTGTTACGTGCGTCCTGTATGTCATCCTAGTCATCGAAAGAGGTATTGATTTTAATTTCGTGTTTAAAAGGATTATCGGTTCTACTCTTGTCTTAAATAGAGGTATCGCCGTATCTGTGTTGGTCTTCAACGGACATTTTAGGTTTTTATAAACATCCATAGCCTCCGATAACTGCTGGTGTATGTGCGTAAAAACAGTTCTCTGCCCTGTGATGCTGAAACAATCAGTGGTGGTGATAGTGTCATAAGGTGGTGAAAAAATGTACAAGAAGGGAATATACTAATTTACTCATATATATACATATATGTATGTATGTAGCTGTTAAAAAAAGAATCTAAATAATCTAGGAACCGTGAGAATCACTAGGATCCAAGAATTTTATAATTGTGAATCCTAGTTCATATTTATGGATCCTAGTTGGTGTCAATGGATCTTATTTGTTTAAGATCTACAAATATCAACTAAGATCCATAAATCATAAATATCAGCTAGGATCCACAAATATCTACTAGGATCCATAAATATCAAATTATTAGATCCTAGTGGTTCTAACGGTTTCTACATTATTTAAGTTCTCATTTGATTAAGCCCCTATATACATATATAGGGTGGTGGGTGTTCAGCTGCAAACTACCTCTTAATTGCGAACTTGCAAACCACTGTATTTCATGGTTTCCAGTTAATTATCCGTGGTTCACATTTCAGAGTGTGAAATATAACTGCGAACCGTTAAATATAACTGTGAATCATGAAAATTATCTTTTCATGGTTCACATCTTTTATGATTCACAGAGAGTCTCTTAAATGAGAACCACGAAATAAATTTCATGGTTCATAGAGGTTCGCAAGTTCACAAATAAGACGTGGTTCTCATTTTAACAGCTAACTATATATATATATATATATATGTGTGTGTGTGTGTGTGTATGTGTGTGTGTGTGTGGATTTAGCTAATATCCCCACTAATTGTAGGAGTTTAACAATGTACTCATTTTTTTGGACAATCTAATCCTCCATTGCTCTTTTAAAAAATTTGGAATGTTAAGGTCATTTGAGACGGTTCCAATTTCAGAAAGATCTTCACATGATTTAAGTTCGCAGCTTCCTTATTCAACCCACCTTCTTCTCCTTTGATTTCTCAACTAAACCCCCACCAGGAAGCTGCTCTCATCTTTCCACTTCATTTTCCCCTCTTGCCAATACACCATACTGTATTATTATTATTTTTTATTTTCATTATTAATTTGCAATTGCAAATTTGAAATCATCGATGAAGCAAAAAGGTAATGATCATGTTTGATTATGTAGATCAACTTTTGGTTTTGATACTGTTTTTACGTTTTACTCGAAAATGTAACTTTTGGTACTTGGGACCCTCGATCACAACTCGTGTGAAACTCAAGGACACTAAATTGCAATTTGTGTAAAAAATAAAGAAAGATCAGAGGATTTAGAGCCTTGATTATTACCAATTCGGTTGTAATAGAAAGAGCAGCAGTAATGGAAGGCATGGCCATGGACAATCACTGGGATTGGAAGCCTGAGGAATGGAAGCTTGAGGAAAAGAGGTGTATGCCTCATCAGTCATAACAAGAGGTAAATGTCAAATTTAACCTCAAACATAACATGTTTAAAGAATCAAGGAGGGGCAATTTAGAGAAGTAAAATTGAGGGAACATTGCTAATCTCCTGCAACTAGTGGGGATATTAGCTAAACCCATACATATATATGGGACAACAAGATAAGAGGAAACAGAGGGTCCCATGGGCAGAACTATGCTTCTGAAAATCCCAACCCTGTGCATTCATGGCCCATTAGCTATATATCTCGTCTAAAGTATGTCCATGATTGTATGCCTACGGCCTACCCATTACAGAAACATATGCTCCATCCGCCCCAAGATGAGTCTATTGTAAGTTTCTTGTGGTCATTAAAGAAGTTGACTTTCAAACTAATTATACAAGATACCATTTGCGAGGTTACGTGACGACACGTAACCAAAGGTGAGTTCGGTAAATTCATTAAAATAGGGAGGTCAGTTTGTACCACTTTACTTCAGATTTTGGGATGAAGGAAGCATTAAATGTCACAATTCTGAACGCTCTCATGAAAGATCAACCATTTATATTTGGGTTGCACAAATAAGAGGAAAACTAGGAAAAATGTTTGAACTATTAGCAATTCAGAAGTTCCAGAAAAAATTTACCTTCTCCATGAAGACAAACCCTCATCAAGGAAAATCCTAACTGAAAACTTCGGGTGAGAGCCTCATGACTGGAGTTCTATATGAAAGGAGCATCTTGTCAGCAATTAGAAGATTAACAGATTAAAAGTCTGGACCATATATTAAAGAACTAAAGATTATAAAAAGTACTTATATAATTTATTACAACTAAAACAGCTTGAAGATTGTGTATCGCAATACACCACTTTCCTTATTATGCCATTTTCTTGTTCGTTGTTTATATATATATTTTTTGTTAGGGACATGATCGACTGCGAACCCCTCAATTTGCAAACTTGCGAACCACAGTGAACCATCAAAATTTCAACTGTGAACCATGAAATGATATAAATGTGAATCATGAAATTTACAAACTGTGAGCCATGAAATTGATATAACTGTGAACCATGAAATTTATAATTGTGAATCATTAAATTTATAACTGTGAACAATGAAATTGATATAACTGTGAACCATGAAATTTATAATTGTGAACCATTAAATTAAATTTGTGAGCTATGAAATTTAGAACTGTGAACCATGAAATTTAGAACTGTGAACCATGAAATTTTATAACTGTGAACCATGAAAAAGTCAACTGTAAAACATGAAATCTTCATGGTTCACGGTGGGTTGCAAGTTCGCAAATTATTTGTAGTTTTTAGCCTATCAGCTATCTATATATATATATATATATATATATATATATATATAAACTGATATTTCCTTGCACATAATTTGATTACAGTCCAGATGTGAAAAATTCATTCTGTACGGATGATTATACAAAGCATATTATTTTTAACTGCCCCGGATAGTTAGCTAATGTTACCAAAGATAAGAGACGCTGAAACAAGTGATAATCTAAGTAACAGACACCCGCTCCAGAAGAACCAAAATTACATAAAGGAACAAAGACAAAAGCAAATCATAGTTTATATCAGAAGAAACTTAAATCGATATTGCCATCAATCAAATGGCATATTACCTTGCTCCGTGAAAATAACACCACCAAGCTGAAGGTATGAGCAATTGCTTCATAGTTTTCTGGTGTATTTAAAGGAGAGATGGCTTGTACCCAAATTGAAGAAAGCAGAAGATTGATTTGTCTGGAACTCAGTCTCAGGGAAATTGCCTCCTGTGGTAAAAGTATCAATGTCATCACGAGTGTGGATTGTCAATTGCGTCATAACTTTTAGGTGCACTAATATAATTACAAGTAAGATTTAGAAGGCAAGAAATTTGGTCCATACAGATTCTTGATCAACTTGACTCTGTGTATTCTCTTCCGTAGTTAATGGCGATGATTGCCTCTTGACACTGTAAGCTCGACTGTAAGTTGAGGTTAATCTCTTCATCACAGATTGGTTAATGGTCCCACTATCTAGAGCTTTATCTTTCCTCTCAACATTTTGTCGTCCAGAATATTTATCTTTTCCTATCTTGTCAAATAGAGCAGCTGAAGAGGAAAATACTGAGACAGTTCTTGATAGTGTCCTTTGAATATCTGCAGCCTTTTTCGTGTACTGGCCCACAAAACCAGGGGATGGGCATACAGAAGTTGGAACAAGAACGATTGAAAACACACGATGTGCACCAACCCTAGTTTGATAGTCTGGAGAGACCATAGCTCGAAGTAATTGATGGAACAACTCCTCCGGGAAAGCCTGTAGAGCAAGAAAAAAAAACAAAGGGTGAGAAATCATGAAGAAAGACTTCATGTTAGACCGCTCGTGCGACTATTAGCCAATAGAGTACAAACAAAGATTATCCTTGCCTTATTTTGATATAACGAATTTGGTATAGAAGCAATAATCTGAGCAGTACGATAAACAGCAGTAATTGTGTTTCTCGCCATAACTGTAATATTTGAAATACTTTCCAGCATCACAGCCATCACATCAAGAATAGGGCCAGCGTCGCCAACCTATATTATAAAAAGCCACTGACTTGAGATTTTTTGGACTCTTAAAGAAGAAAATAATTATTAGAAAGCATACTAAGCACACAAACTAAAAGAAAAACAAATCCTGCCAAAAATTTAAGTGGGAAAGTAAGAAATGGCAAGACAACTCATGTAGAGGAAAGCCTTCCAATGTCGGCAAATGCTGGAGATCGCAACTCCTCTAAAAATGCCGCAAGCCAAGTCCACGAAGAATCTAAACATAACTCAGTCTCGCAAATCGCAATAGGGCTAAAAAAATATGCTTAAGGCCAGAATATTTTTGCAGTCCTCTTGTCTGTAAGCACCAGAAAATATCAAGATTTTAACACACATCATTGGCTTGCAAAGCCCCTCTTTCTCACAACAAAACTTTAAGCATTAAATGCAGGACAGAGGAAGGGAAAATGTAGAGAAATATAGAAGAAGAAAAATCTCCATCCTCCAACCAATTACATTCTAATATGAGCCTCAGACTTTCTCATTTGGCAACTTCTTCCAAAAGTAGCAACAAACCTCTCTTATTCTGGCTTCCAGAGCTCAAGTCTCCCAATGCCATCAAGTGAAAGGAAAGTAAGAAATTGGAAACAGAAGTCTAGCAACTACACACCTATAAGCACCAAAATGCACCATACTTGGCTGCCTAAGATGATGCATCAAATTCTGCAAGAGTTTCCATCTAAGTTATACATTACTGAAACTGAAGTTCTAAAATGTGACAGAACGTAAATCCACAAAAGCGCAAATTTTAGGTCTCTTGCTCCCCCAAAATGCATAGAGCAATCGCAACCACCTCCTTCAACAATGCAAACTGGGAGTTATCCATCTCCATTTACATTACCAGAAACCATAGCAATATCCAGTTCACTTCTAGTATGGACCTCCTAGGAAGTTTATGAATGAACTATTTTAGACTTGTTGCTGTCCCTCTAAAATGGGAAAAAGTTGGCTTCACTTCGATGATTAGACAACGCCTCAAGATGCAGAAGAATGCCTTCTGATACTGTCCCTTGACAATGCTGCTAACCTGTCAAAATATACTGATAGAGTAGCCTTGGATCCTTGATAGAATAACCTGCCGAACCAAAGATCTAATAGAACCCCCACTGTCATCGCTCCTTAAAAGCATCTCCAAGAGTATAAGCAGGGGAGGGTGAGACCAGTTCTGATTACACAAATAGAACTGATCCAACTGATACCATCTTAACAAGCGATACTATGATGCCCTGGGTTTCCTTCCTTGGAGATACATTAAAGGGTTTCCTCAAGGAGACTTACTGACAAGAGACCCTGTTGAAACAAAAACAACCCTCGCAGAAAGAGAATTGAATAACGAGTGGAGGTGCTAATGTTTTAGGTCATGCACATGAGTCATGCAAAAATCTAGCTGAAATACTGCTCAATACCAGTAAAGCAATTTAATTATTAAAAGGTTAATCAATTGATAGTGTGAAACAAACAAGCTTGGAAAGAACAAACAAAATTGAGGTCACCTTACGTGACAACTGCACAAGGCACTCATGAACCGCGTCCTGAAACTTCCTGTTCCACTGGACAACTTCTTCCCCCAGGTTTGAATCATCAAGTGAGCAGTGTATACTTTTCCTAAGGTGTCTCATCATATCACTTACTGCGCTGACTAAAGTAACGGATGCTTGCACCTTAGTTCTCTGAGCGAGACAAGTGGCAACATCAACAATTTCTATCTGCATATTGGGGTTTTTTAGAACATTTTTGTGATCAAGGTGCTTGATTAAGGAAGACAACAAGAAGTGTGTGTTCTGGCCTGCAAATGAGTCAGCAACATCGTTAGCAAGGAATTAGTATAATGCTTGAGCTATATGCCTAGAGGAAGGATCATACCACAACAAGATAATAAAAATAAACGTAAGAAGTTATGAGTTAAATGGTTCTTGTTGATCATAGAGAGCCCCGAAGCACTTGTTAAGTTATCAAGTTCAGAAATGTTTTCCAGTGGAAACACAAACCAATGAAACAGTAAATGTATCCACTACACTGATTTTTAAAGCACTAGATTAGTATATATATACTCTTAACAATGTTTCCTAGGCACTTTGTCAGAACTTCTGAGAGATTTTTTTTCTTTGGCCAATAAAGACACAGGGAGTGAAGACCACTTTCTAAGATGAAGTCAAATACCAGAAGTTTCCATTACTAATTGCATGTCCAACAGTACGGAAATGGCAAGCCCATCTTCAGGAGACCAGAGATTGTTATTGTCAAAATGACGGAATAAGGACTCCAGAATACGCCTAACAGTTATAGCCTCCTTGGCTAACTTGGCCATATTATTCAGGCAAACCTGAGACCAAAAGGTGGGGTTCCTAGCATCATCCCTGTTTGAAAAGAACAAGTAGATCCATGAGACAGTCAAAACATGTAAGAAAATATAATTGCATCTGGAGAATGCTGCGGCGAAAGACTTACACTGCCACATTAATTTCTCCTTTCTCAGTTACAATCCTCCTCCAAGAAGTAGCCCTGCTCATGGCATCTGCCGATGAAGAAACACGGTCATCAACTTTGTTTACTTCTTGCGTCGAACTATTTTCTCTATCTTGATTGTCTTGGTCAAGATGTTCAGACTTCTCTTTAGTGCCTAAATTCTCCAAAACTACAGAAACAACCTGTGACATAAACAAATATCAACCGGAGATGTGGTGAAAATTAAATGGCAGTAACAGTAAGAGTAACTATATGAAAACTCTGCCATATGCAGGAAAAGTCTGTTGATTCCAAAATTTAGCACTTCTGCTGCACTAAAAATTTGGTAACCAAGAAGGATTGTTTTTTTGTTTTGAAAATAAATTATATTCATGAGTGATACTGCCGATTAGCAATTTAATGCTACACTGTACGAAACCCCTTGCAAGACAGATGAAATAGTTAAAGCGATAATTGGACAGCGTCAATCTGAAATATGCAAGTGATGGAATTTTTATCAATTTATATAGTAGAAACAATAATTGGACAGCGTCAATATATATTATGCAAGTAGTGAAACCCTCTTTGCATAAAACTTAATCTCTGAGTCTCTTATAAATTGGCAAACTTACCTTTTTTGAGGTCTGAAAGTTTTTGGCTGCTTCGAAAGTCAATAAACACTTATTAATTAACTTCTAATTATACCCCTAACCAAGGTAAGTATTTACTCCATGTGCACCAATGGAAATCTAGATGAAGGTATAATTGAAGATTTCAAGATTAGTTACCAGATATGGTGATGCATTTACAGGGTAACCTAAAACAACCAGTACAGATGAGATGGACAATGAAGGTCATAGTTAACTTACATTATCAAATTCAGCCGACATATTGGAGAATTCACTCATGAACCAAATCTGCATAATAAGAGTGTTATATGAGGTTTCAAATTAATTAAATGACTAATCATGACAAGGATAGCTTGAAGAATGAATGAAGAAACAAAACTGAAACTTAAACTAGAAATTCAACTCAAACCATAGAAGACATTAAATTGCAACCATATAGATCATAGTAAAGTGCGGCCCAATTTTACTGACACCAATTTGGAACAACCTGAATTAGAAGACCATGAAATCGTATAACAATATGAAATGGCTATAACCATATTTCCAAGGGTCAAGTCAATTAAGGTTCAATGGATCCTCATATTGCTTATATTTGATTTGCACTACAGTACTTCTAAGTAGGATGAGTTTATTGTATCTTAAGATTCATGATGCAAAGGAGATTAGGTAATAGGTGCATAGAAGCATCAGCCAGACAATATAATATCATGCATGCCCGAAGATGTAAAAGGAACAGAGATCAACAGGTGTACTCCTGTACAACATGAGGCTTTCAGTTGCAATTTAGCTCAAAAAGTAAAATGAATGCAGTTCCATATAAAAAGAATTGTAATTATCTAAGATTCAATTTTCCAAGTGCTTTTGATGGAAGATAGCAGTTAGAAAAATGAATGTGTTTAGTTGACTAATCGAATGGAGTAGTATCCTTTCAAGTACAAGCTGACTCCACATCATCTATTCCTTTAAAAAAGGACTATAAAACAGGCAATATCATCTTATAACCTTCAGACTGGAAGTAGATCTTATGCAAACTTACATTCATCTTTATAAGTCATTCAGTCGGCCTAATGCCAAGTATGAACTAATTCACAGATCACTTTTGTAAAAAAAAAATATTGATCCTAATCCCTTTTCATTTCTCTTTTTTTTCCCACTTGTGACAAACTGAAATCAAAATCACAGCAAATTTTATTATTCTCATGAAAACAACTCATACTCAAACCAAAAAATTGAGGGTCTGGGGCAGTTTACCATTGAAGAAAGAGTTTGAAGCCCAGCAGATCGTAAATGAAGCACCCTGTCATCATCTCCCATTTCTTGAGCTAGAACACACAATTTCGGAATCAAGCCTTCGAAGTTGAACATGTATGTGCTATCCCTCTACAGATACAGATAACATGATATGACGCTCGAGTTTGTTGAAGGCCTATCTGGATGGCAGTATACTTTTACCGCAAAAACAAAAATGACCTGAAAACACAACATTTATAAGAAGCCTACCTGATTAGTCACCAAGTCAAAGAGAGCCTGACATCCAATAACGCGTATTTCATCCTGTCCTGATTGATCCAATAAAGTATGTATAATACTTAGCAAGCTTCCTGCAAATAGTGGCCTGCCGTGCACAATCACTGATCAGGACTAAAATAAAACATCTCAAGTTAATTATGATGTAACCTCAAAAAATTATCATATGTCATCTCAAGTGGTAGTTATACTTATCACCTAGGGTCGCATATGGCCTAGGGCCAGTCCTAGCCTTTATCATCGGAACGAGATAACATCCTCCTAAGAACATCGACCACAAAACTAAAAAGAAAAGGAGATAAGGGATCACCTCGCCTCAAACTCCTAGACACATAAACAGATGTTTTATCATCCCACCAATAATGGCCAACGGTGAGGATGATGAAAAACTATTGAAGACCAACAGTTGGAACTCAAACCCACATTGGGTAACATTAGCCCTGCAAGCAATTCATAAAGATTATGTGCCCACGCCTCTCACAAGTCAATTGGTTTTGTGATGGACACTGGACCTTAATATGGTCTCAAAGGAGCTCTTCACACATACAGACCTACTGGGCCACATAGTTGCTTGGCATCACTGAAACTGGCGAGTCCACTTTCTAAGCCTCACTGCCCGGCTAAACAGGGGGGGGGGGGAGGTGTTGAGACTTAAACCCGCATCGGGTTATCACTGGCCTTGTAAGCAACTTATAAAAATCATGGGCCACGCCTCTCATGAGATAATTGGTTTTTGAGATGGACACCTAATCGCTAATTTAGTATCAGAACAAGCGTTTCACATGTGCAAGCCCAACAGATGTATACTTGCTCCGCATCACCTAAATTAATGATTTCATATTGTTATTTGTCAAGATTAAGTCTGCATATGGCATATATACTCCAAAGTGATGAGAGAAAAATACGCCAGCGATTGAACTTCTGTAATTCTTTCTGAGCAGTGAGTTGTTACCCTCTAGCTAAGAACCAGGAAGTTAGGTGATTGCCATATAATCAACAAAGGTTATGCAAAACTAAAGGGTTCTTATGAGGCATCGCCTCCCTCTTAAACATGAGGAAATTTCAAGCAATACTTAAACGATTTATGTGCATCCACGAATTTTTCACGTTAAGTTCTTAATGTTTGCGTGAGTTTAAATTTATGAAGAGCTACTTCGACAAAGTGATTAAAGTAGAAGAAACAAGAGTTCTAGCAAAAAGGAACTTTTTCTTGGGATTCTTGGGAGTGGAGTGGGCAGAAGTGGCATCTATTTAAGTGAATGTTGCTGCATCCAGTGGTCTTATAAACCAATTCAAGGTAGAATATTTTTAAAAATGAGAAAATTCAGAATGTTTGTATTAAACCAGCAAAGCATTAAGCATTTCTGATTAGCAAAAATCCAATAATTGAATGAGAAACAGAAGATTCCCACCAATAACCTCATTGTTGTGACTCAATTAGTATATAAA
The DNA here is from genome assembly GCA_025631175.1 of Iris virginica. Classification (NCBI taxonomy): domain Eukaryota; kingdom Viridiplantae; phylum Streptophyta; class Magnoliopsida; order Asparagales; family Iridaceae; genus Iris; species Iris virginica. The sequence continues at coordinate 17,108 of JAOTQG010103903.1, forward strand.
CAACAAAGTGAAAAGGGAAACTCACATTTGCTGCTTACAAGATATCAGCAATTTCCTGTAGATAAGCATGACAACTTTAACATGTCGATAGTTTGCATTTCTCAGTTCCCGATAACACCTTTGCTCAAGAGAGCTAGTAATCTGATAATAAGAATTAGGAGTTCCATCAATATATGAGCAATAAATGCTAGTGTATCTCTAGCTTCATTTTGATAAGATCAAACTAACCACAGCAGGGAATAACGATGAGGAACTAAATTAAAATCCTATCAGCAGAATTGAGTAAGTAATTAATTAGCTAAAGTTGAAGTAAAACGTATTCAGTATCACCACATATGATGATTTTCCTGAAAATTGTCTCTTCTGAACATATGCTTCATGGCAAAGAAAAAGGGGAGACCTTAGTTCTAAGTTTTGTTCACGGACTTTGGAAGGGAAAGCATACCATTTTGGAAGACAATAATTGAGAAAAATATACTATAATAAAAAGTAAAAACAAGGAGAATGCAGAATAAGTATGAAATAGTATTGCAAATTGATTTTTATCTCATATTTTGGATTTGACCGCACTTGAACCTCTAATTATGAATTTTCCATAGCATTTCCTTTTACCATACACCCGTAAAAGGTCTGGCGATCTCAAGAGGAATATGTCAGCTCGAATAATAGAAGTGTATCCAGCTGCATCTTTTGACATCACTATGCAGCATATCCAACTAGTAAAGATGCACAAGGTCCAGAAATTTCTTTGATCGATAGTGTCATTGATGTTTTCTGGTGAATCACTTCTACAGTAGATTTAGGCGAATAAGGCACAGATCGTGAATTTACTTAGCCACACTTGCAGAGAGAGAGAGAGAGATGAACTTTATTCTCAAGTTTGGTCCATGGATGAGAAATGCGCTGCCTTCAACTTCTAGAGTAAAATACAACAACGGGTTCCAACAAGGCCAGGATAACAACAGACAACTCAACTCAGCCTTAGTCCCAATCACTTGGGGTTGGCTACATGAATCATTTTCGTCCATTGCACGGAATCCAATGCTAAGTCACCGCATAGGCCACCGTCCTTCAAATCTTTCTGTATTTGTGGATGTTGATGTTAATTTTGGTTATCCCTAGCTTGATTAACATTGATATCATTGTAATGGTGCAATAAGGGCCTAAACTTTATCTGCCCAAACCATCTTAGGCAATTCTCTTCATAACAGCGGACAAAAATAAATTTATCTGCAGATATGGAGTATAATTACAGTGTATGCAGAATACTTTCAGCTGTCTAGCAGCGCAAACAACTTGTTCCCCAGGTTCCACTTCAATCTTTAAAGGAACAGGTTTTGCAGTATTGCCTCTCTTCAATTACACTATATTTAAACCAACTCAATCGCATGAAAACGGGATCCATGTCAACAAGATTCAAACGAGGACCGAGTAGCTTAACCTTAGGGATGCGTAGAGGATTTTTCGAGGCATATTCACACAGCTTGCTGATTTTACGATCATTAGGTTCTTCATCCTGTCAAAAGAGTACCTATTAGCTCAAAAAAGAATAGAAATGATAAGATCAATCAATACATATACAGATAAATTCAGATGCAAATCAAGAGCAGAGAAATACATATTGACATTTGACTTCATTTTGTAAATGTTGACATATGAACTAAATGTCATAAGTGAGGACCATCTCCTTAATAGTCAACAGAGTAAATGATAAAAACAATCTTATAAGAATCATGAGGAAGAAAAAGATCAGCTTATGGGGTTGTAATTTTCAAATTGAAGTCAAAAGACAAGCAAGAGCAACTTTCATTGCCCAATAACCTCTGCTCCACATAGAATGCAACACTTAATCATAGATAAAAGTGAATAAAGAGATTAACACTGAATCCTGGATTACAAAATCTGTACGATGTATCTTACCATCGCTAAGAGCACATTGAAGAAATATAAAGAATTGGACTTCACTTGATTTTATATGAAGGGAAAAAGTAGCTCATTACTTTGGTCCAACAATCTGACGTAACAAAGTGGCATAGATGCAAAACTACACGGATAGTGCACCCTATTGAGAGTGGGTATTTGAGGGAAAACGTGATAGCAAAGTATACCAATGTCCTTGAAGGCCATATTACCGGCATACTCGAAGTTCTGTCCTTACTCAGGTTTGATGTATCAAGAATAAGCTCTAAATAAAAACCTTTCATATTCTAGGTTCACCACTGTGAGTACAATTGTGTCTTAAGGAAGCTGCACAAAGAACTATGTGCTGAGACCACATGAAATCGTTTTCTGTCAAAACTTACGGTAATAGCATCCAAATCTTCTGGAATCAAGTTCCTTGTGAATGAGAGATCCCAGCTCTCTAAGAAGGTTTTTGATTTCCTACATCTAGGGAACTCATGTTAGTATTATTCAAAGGGAGATGGGTTACATCAAATCTCATTAAACCAGACCTTATGCACAAGAGTATAGGTTTGCTACTTTTTAAGAAAGAGTAAAACTAACCCACCGACGAACCTACCTTCAATTTTTTTTTTTTGTGCCTATATGCTCATTAGGAGGGAGGTGATGGCTTCAATTGGTGTCTTTCGTAAGTTCATTTTAGTCAGTTTATACAAATTCACACAAAACATCAAAACTAAGCCTCTAACTGGCCATTATAGCTCTTTTTTTTCAATTCAGCTGACCCACCATTTTTCTTTTCTGGAAGGACCATCAATGGATAAGTGTATAAGAAGTAAGCCCACTAATACCCCCAAATAAAAAAAATTCGGGGCCAATTCCCCCGAACCCCCGTAATCTTTCTCCCCCCCTATGAAAATATCCTGGTTTCGCCCTGTGCTTACGCAAAATCTCATACACACAGTATCACAAGTCGCAGGGTTTCTTTCATAAGTGGAAGGCACTAGTCTTAGCCAGTGGTGTTGGATGAATCATTTTTCTTTTTCCTAGTCTATAAGGTGGTTTGTTTATACCAACTAGTTGTTAGCACCTCAATTTAATACACCTCCGCGGAAGATTCCAAGAGCGCATCCCCTCGCTCAGTCTATGCATTTGGGAATCACATTCTAGTTGCAAAGCCATAAGAATCATACTTCGAAGGTTAATCTGGGGCAGAGCAGCTCTACCTACCACCCTGACCAACTTTTTTGGTTGGCCTTGGAGTGATTTAGAGACCTTAATAATATGATAAAAAAAAAAAAAAATTCTAATCAATGTCGCAAGGAATTTATACACAAGTTAAAGGTTTTGAGTGAATTTTTTATGAAGCTGGAGATTTTGTACATTTTAGCTTGAGAAAAACAAGCAGCTCACACTGAATAGTCTTCTGAAGTGGTTTCAGGTGTCCACCACCTGTGCCTGCTTCCTGCTTCCATAAGGATGTATGAGCACTAGGCATCAGATGGAGTCACGGAAAAGAAGGCTGTGGACATAGATGCTCATGCAGCTTGACCTGATTCTATATTCTACCAACAACAGAACATTGCAGGGATCAAAAACCTTGTTAGGCTACTTCCAGAGTAAGACTTCCTTTGTTGAACCCTCTCTCTAGTAATTCAAAGTTGGTCACTTAAAATGGTTCCAAAACTTTGATTCCTCGGATACCTGGGGCAACTACTCTTTAGAACTTTTTGTACCTTAGTTATGCATGTTCATTCTGCACTTCATTAGTCTCTCTGGTTGAACTTTTAATGCGATTCAATTTCTATTCCTTCGTCATACAATCACTCCAGGTTGATTCTGCACTCCGTGCGGTTTGATTTCTTTAGAGGCAATGGTCACTTTTGTACTGCTCATCCTCGTGTATGCCATGGAGTGATGGAGCCCTTCCGTTTTCAAACATTCCGCAATAATCGAGATTTTATATCAATTTTAGGAACATTTCATAACTTTGGCATACTCGGAACATAACATACATTAGGGCTTTACTTGTGAACTTTGTTCGAGTGTAAATACCCTCTACGTGGGATATACTCGATTCAACTTAGTCTTAGTCACAATCACTAAGGTTCAGTTTTATAAATCATTTTCCAGCATTCCATGCAATCCAATATCAAGTCAGCACGTATATAGTCTGCATTCATTCATATCTTTCCTACTTATGTGCATTCCGAATATATCCATGTGGTCTACCTCTATCCCTAGATTGATTAAGTTATCATCACAGAAGTTCCTAGGGGGGTTGTATGTGCCCAAACCATGTCAGATGTTCTCTCTCATATTTTCTACCTCCATGGTATACTCTTATCATAAAAATGTCAAGATCATATATATGATTCTGCGGGTAATTGTACCACGAACAAGGCGCGACAAAAAGAAATTGCATAAATTAAGCGAAAAGGAATAATTATAACGAGGGAAACGAAAATTAATTAGAGAGAAAGAGCTGACCGGAGAGCGGGGAAAGATGTCGGAAAGAAGCTTCTTGTACCGCTTGACAGGATGGCGCGACCTCGGCCGCAATGAGGGACAAAAGAAACAGAGCTCGTCGTACGCCGGCATCACCTGCCGAGAAACCATGGCCATTTTCTCCTTAAAATTTATTAATCTAAAATCCAAAAAATTAACCAATTGATCTAGGTGTAATTACCTTAATTTTGATTAAAAGAACCTCCGGCAACCAACAATTAACTTTATAATTTCACACAAAATGGATTTGTAATTAATTGACGATTTCTCCCAATCTGGGGGTTGTAATTTATTGAAATTATGCGCAAACGAAGCAAGGAGGGAGCCAAAGGAGGGGAGATCGGAAAATATATATATATAGAGAGAGAGAGAGAGAGAAAGAGAGAGAGAGAGAGAAAGAGAGGGCGGGGGAAGCTGAAAGGGGAAAAAAACGATCTCCGACGTCCTCCTTAACGGCGGTGGGATCAGAGGAGAGGTTGTTATGGAAGGAAAGTAATGCTCCGGCTATAATTTATATACAAGTACTCAGACTTGCTCCTCCTCTATTCTAAACATTTGCATGGCTCTGCACGTACTACTACTACTATACGAGTATTATATTTTTGTTTTGTTCGTGAAATGATCCAACCAACTTGGCAATTGCAAATCACAAAAAAAAAAAATGAGAAAGGGTAGGAATGGTCCTTATATCTTTTTGAATTTTTTTGATTTGGTCCAATAACTCATATTTGTAATGAACATTTCCGTAGTAGAGGTACCCAATTAATCCATCAGTCTGACGAATCTAACGTTTAAACTTTTAGAAGCATACCCATGTTTATTATTATTATTATTATTATTATTATTATTATTATTATTGATGCTATAAAAATATTGTTGTTTCTTGACAAAATTGTATTTTTCGTTGGACAATTTAATTTATCGACGAAAAACGACGACAATTTTTGATCGAAATCGCCGACGTCAGCATCCATCGGTAATGTTGACGCACAAGTCCATCGATAACCCCAAAATAAATAAGTTTATTTTTTATCATAAAATTATTTATTGGCAAATTCTGTCAACAATATCCATCATAAATATTTTTTAAATAAAAATTTAGAAAACTAATTTCTAAAGAATATAACACTTGATATACAATTCGTAAATCTGTTACCCTACATGTATATATATATATATATAGATTTGCTATTTAAATTTTAAAATAAGAAATAATATTTTAAATAAAATGAGAAATAAAACTACATTAATAATTCTAGTACAAATATAAAAAATATCAGTACAAACATAAGAAAATATGTATATATGTACATAAATTATTCAAGTACAAAACTCAAATGAATCCGAACCATCACCCCTATCAAATCCTTCATCAAAACAAGCCCTATAATTTAGTTTTGAGAATTAGAAAAAAAATTATCTACGGACAAAGTTGCGTTCGGTAATCTGATTCGTTGAAATTTGGACGTTTTTATTAGTATGATTTCATTATAAATCAACAGAAATAAGAATCAAAATGTGTTAACATACTCATGATAACTAACTTGAAAAATCTGAATATTTGAGATTCAAACGGAGATTCAACAATAATTAAAGTATGGAATTCACTACTAGAAAAGACCAGATTAGCTACGGAAGATATTTGCGACGAAATTCATGCGTCGCTAATTAGCGACGGACACGGTCGCTAAATTGGAAAACGACGTCGCTAAATGGTCAGAAGGTAATCAATAAAAAGTCTTCTAAATATAGTGACGGCTTTCGTCGCTAACTATATAATGAGTCGTCGCATATATTATGCTCCGTCGCTAAACTCGCACCAAAAGTTGGCGGGAATTTGGCGCCAAAGTTAGCGACAAAATCCGTCGCCATAATGGGTTTGGTGCCGTCGCTAGTTTTTTTTATTATAGTGACAGACTCCGTCGCTATATTTAGTTGAATTTTTAATTAATGTCCTCTGACTAGTAAGCGACGCCACCAGCCTATATAGCAACGGAAACCGTCGCTATATCTACGTATATAAAGACTAGAAACTGGTCTCCTTCACCAGTCGACCATAATCCACCCAAAAATTAACAATTTTCTCCCCAAAACCCTAATCCCCAACTGCGATTTTCGGCGATCTCCGACGACAACCGTTGCATTCGAACGGCGACGGTCTCCTTCATCTCCTCCGGTGAACCTTCTCCCTCTCTCTCTTCCTCACACAAATTCAGGTTTCTCTCTCTCTCTCTCTCTCTCTCTCTCTCTCTAACACAAACACACACAATTAA
>JAOTQG010103904.1:0-13122 GCA_025631175.1 Iris virginica
TAATTACGGGATTTATTCTCTCACCGAAAATCAAGGCAGAAATTAATGGATGGTTTTGGGTTAACAAAACCCCAAATCTCACTCTCGGCTATCACTTGCTTTTTATGGAGAGTGAAATACATATGCTAATGAGACATTTAATATTAGGAGCGCCTATGCGACTTAAAATAATTTGCACATGTAACCATTTGCTATGAAGAGAGAGGAACATGGAACATGAGCACATGGGTCGATTGAAAGTTTGGGATTAGCGATTCGGTGTTCCGTAAATATGGTGTAACCTATTGAAAGGAGTCATCGACGTGTAAAATTTGTAACGTTGGTGCGAACGTGTCGCAGGAATCATCTTCTATTTACTTACTTTCAAACTCGGTCATTCTTCCTTCCTTCTTTCATTTCAATCTTTCTTTTGTTGTGCTTTAACTCTTTTTTCATTATTATTTTCAATTCAGTTCTTTTGTTTTTTAACCATTTAACAGTTATCAATTCTATTTTTTTTTTTTAAAAAAAACTGCTTTTATACCCTCGGGCTTAAACTAGTAACAATATTCATTTACTCAAATTTCCTCAAAAAAAAAAAAAAAAATTCATTTACTCAAATAAAAATTTAAATAATACATAAATTATGAGAATCATTATGATCCAAAATTTTGATATATGCACAAGTTTCTGACCAACAACTGGATCCGGTACAAACCTTTTCTTATGGTTGGATCATGAATTCAATATCACCCCATATGAACATATGGTTGATATGGTAAAACTTGATCACCAACTTTTCATTTCATTATATCACATTTTAATATTACATACTTTTCATCTACTATCCCTATACCTATACACTCACATAAATCAATTCAAACCTTTCACATCACATTCTCTCTCATTTTTTATTAATTCTCTCCTCACATTCAAACCTTTCACATCACATTTAAATATTATAAATTACATTCAACCTTTCACATCCAAGGATAAAATATACATTTTAATATAAATCTCATATTTGCTCATCTCACTCCATCTCATATTATGAACAGTGTCATATTACACTATATATCACACCATATCGCACTCCTAATCCGACCATTACTCACTTCAGCATTCATTTACATGCTGTATCTCGACATTTTCCTTTATTTCGTCTGAAAATTATGAAGGAAAATGCATGTCCCAGGTGATGCTTCTTTTTTATTATATGGTTCACAGTCATCAAGAATTTGATGCTTCAAGAATTGCTTTGATTTCTTAGAATCTAGTAATCAGTAATCTTTCTGTAGTAAAATTATAAGTTAAACACCACTCTGTCCAAAAACAGAGCAAATTGGCTGGAGGAGACAAGAAAGAGAAGAATGGAATGCATTTCTGAATGGGGATTACATGCCTTAGTTTTGAAACCTAATGTCCCATAGGCTAGCCGCTGGCTTCAATAACTAAGCTAAGACAGACAAGTTGGTAGCACCAACGCATTAAGCTGCAATCCAGAGACAACTACCTACTCAACTTACTATGAAGATTTTTGTACATAAGAGCCACTAGCTACTGTTTAACATGACTAACCTACCCACGGGTGAACATCTCGATCGTAAAGATGGTTGTTTTCGTTGAGTATATCAAGCCATGGCATTCCTGTCTGCAATGTTAATTGCTCAGAGCTGTCTGCGTGAACTAACCTCGAGGCATGTGCTTCCTTTCAGACACGATCGAGAGAAGTCTTGAGACACCCTGCGTCCACATGTCGTACTCTCTTTGGCTTCTGCATTCAAACTCCACGACTCCTCGTATTGTTGTCCTCAATCCAAAGTAACGCCGCTGCTCACCCCCCTCAAACAGATGCCTCCCTGGCCATGCTGGCATATTCTTGCAGACTTCCAACACCACGTCTGTAATGTCAAAATTTTCAAGAAGCAAAAGTTCAGCAAGTCTATTCCTTTATGTTCTGGTTTGGTCAGGGACATGGTGAAGGCAAGAAGGTCCATGACAAAATAACCCCTTCTGCTTGCCTCATGAGAAATCGATGCAATCATACTGAGTTTCAAAAGTGACAGGATTAAGTGGTATTACTTACTCTTCTTCTTTTTAGTGATTGTTTTCCCAACATGTTTGCTCTTCATCTTCAACATCACCTGCCAATTGAAGCAGGCATTTGTACAATTTCCACTAAAATGAAGAACTTTGCCCGTGAATATTTTAAATATAGTTGACCTACGACTCACCTGACCAGTTCGATGTATATAAACAGATACGACTTTCCAGTGGAGATCACCTGTAGCAACATAAATCAAACTCTTAGAGAATCCCAGGAAGAATTTTCGATTAAATGTTGTTCATTTGAGCACAAACCTACCATTGCGAGTGCGCTTGAGAAGTTCACTGCCCCTAGCAAGGAGTTCCTGATTACAAACCCCCAGAAAATTCTCTTCAGGAAGAAGCTCCTCACAGTAACCACCATTTGCCTTGCCATTACTCTTCTCACTACGACTAACTCCATTTCCTAGTCCTTTCTCCACAGGGATCACTGCTGCAATATTCCAAACTTCTTTCAATGCTCTTGCCTTCAAGGTAGCTGCTCCACGTAGAGCTGTTTATAGAAAACCATGGAGTTAACGAATGGCGTTTGGAAAACACTAATTAAGTGTCATCAGATATGCATATCAGTGCTATTGGGCCGTTAACGTGAATTACCTGTCGCAGCTGCAGCAGTAAGAGTTAATATATCGCCATGTGAGCGGACATTAACAGCAGAATTAACGGCTGAGATAAGATGGTCACGTTCAGCTCCCATAGACTCTGCAGCCTCCACGCATTGTGCAGCTACCAAAGTAGCTGCTGAAGCCACAGCCATATCAGTCTTGGCCATTTGCTCGTCTTTCCTTGATGCTGATGCTGCTGCAGTGGCTGCTGCAATTGTTGCCACTGCTGCAGCCACTCCGGCAACTGAAACAGCTGCATGGAGTTGGGCATTGTGGGCTCTGGTCTCTTCTTTTTTCTTCTCTCTCCTTTCCTTCAACCACCTTCCAACTGTCTTGCCAGCAGGTGTGCTGCTGCCACCTGTGCCAGTGCCATAACCGCTGCGAGCATTTGCAAATAAGGGCTGCAGCGTGTTGTTTGCTCGTAGAAACTGAAGTCATGCTTCAATCTCAGAAGTGGAACACAAAGAATAATAATTGAAAACTGTAATCTAATTAACTCGGCAAGTATGGGGGCTGCAAATCAAAATTAATGCACACAGAAAGTCATGTTAGACAATGAATTCATTGAATATTTATGCAGCCGCTGATCTCAAACATTTCAGCAATCATTCTGACTCCAACTTGGAATAAGAAATTTAACTTCTTATGTCTCTTTTAATTATTCAAAGTGATGATACTAGCTCAAGTTCAGACCCCTCGAGCTCCTTACAAATATGCTTCCTGGACTTCTTGAAGCATAGTGTTCAAGTTTTCTTCATAGATTTGCAACGGAAAATAGCAAATGAATAATAGCCCATAATGCATCTCCAAACTATGACGGAAAGTGGTGAGACCGCAAAACAAAGAAAATAAGAGATATTACCCGACACTTTACTTTTATTTCCCCATAACATTCATAGGTTTCTAGTGACACCTATTTCTTCCCATTCTACATATTCTTTTCACATATAAGAAAAAAAGAAGCAACAAATCCTAATTGAGGCCATGTTATCTTCACTCTCAACAGTGGTGTTCTTGACATCTACATGCTTCTTGCAACTCCAGAAAACTTTAGGTAAAAGTAAAAAAAATTCCTCCTCGATGATTGACTTTTGTCTCTGCATTTACTTTTCCTTTAATTTTGACAAAATGAGGTTAATTTGGATAAAGAAAGAAGAAAATAAAGTGGAGAGGGACTATAGACAAGCAGCTGCAATTTGCAAAGGGAGGGAGGGAGGCAGGCTTTCTAATGGCAGTGGCAGTAAATGAGAGAGAGAGAGAGAGAGAGAGAGAGAGAGAGAGAGAGAGAGAGAGAGAGAGAGAGGTGAAGGAGAGAAGGTAAAAGTGGGTAAATCAGGGCCAGCAGGTTAAAAGCTTGAAATCCCAGCAATGTCTAGAAATGGAAAAAAAGAAAGAGGGAGCAGTACTGCCTATTACTACTACTACTACTACAAGCGTATAGAGTTTGGGCTACTAGCTGTCTTTTCACGTTCACTCACTTCACTACCAGAGAGACATGACAAATCTTGCACCAGATATCACACACACACAGTGGAGTAATTAATTAATACTCCCTCCGTTTCATAATACTAGTCCTTTTAGAAGTTAAAATTTATTCTAAAATAATTGTCCTTTTAAAATTTTTAGAAAGTTTTTACACTACTTTTCAAAATTATCCTTCAACTTTTCCAACTACCAACAATTATTAATTACACTTTATCTCTTTTCTCATTAATAAAGTGAGAGTACTTACCGAGGGTAAATTTAACAATGTAAATTATTTCTTAATATATGTATATAAGTCTAAAAAGACTAGTAGTATTACGGAGTAAAAGAAAAGCTTCTTTAGGAAAACCTTGTGCAGTTTTTGGGGTCCGATTGATTATGCACTTTGCATTAGTATTTATTATTTTTACATTTTGTTGCTTTATTTTCTTTAAATTTGATCTCATTGTTAAAAGTAAAATACAAAAGAGAGAGGGAGAGAGAGAGAGAGAGATAGCATTAACCAAACGAGCCCTTTGACTTTTTCTGACCACAATTTGTAGTTGCTCTCCACTCCACCTACTGGTGTGTAGTAGCTATATCAAAAGATAGGTGGTAGTAGCAGGAGCAACACAACAACTCAGGCTAGACTTGATCTGGACCAAACCTAAAAATCATACACCTCCCTCTACTCCACAGTAGAAAAACAAAAGTTTTCATTGATATACACAAAAGGAAAAAGCTACTAGAAGAAGTTTTTCTTTTTCCTCCCTCCAACTTTGCTTTTTCTTTTCTTAATTTTTCTTTTCTCCTTTTCCTTCCACCCAACCCCCCACCCCATCTCTACTAAAGACAGATCCAAAGCTGAACCAATAATTGCGTTTTCTTCAATGCAAAATCTCATTCGGGTCATGCCCATTTTCTTTTGATCACTACTTTCTATTTTATATAAGCCAAATCTTGGGACAGGTCTAATTATGTTAATAAATCCACAAAGCTTATATAAATCAAAACAGAGTCCACCCTCAAATGCTGCCAAATAAAAAAAAAAAAAAAAAAAAAAACATTTTAGAAATAAATAACAGGTTATTAAGCAGTGCATAAAAGCGTATTTTAACTTACCTTAACGACATCATCGAACTCGTCGGAGGGGGAAATGGGAGGACTATCTGCTTGATCCTCTGCAAATGCGTTCAACGGTCCGCTGCTATGCGACAGCCTCCCCGATGCCAGTGGTGATATATCCTATACATGCATACACATATATATATTTCCAATAAATAAATGTAACAATTTTTTTGTACAAGGGTGGGTGTGGCATGTTTGTTTTGTTTAAGGAAACAAACTACATACGGATTGAGACATGATGCGTTCGAGAACAAGTTGGGAAGTGGCGGAAGAAGCAAATGAGAACGTGTTCCCGGATAGCAACGCCGCCGTCTCCAGCTCATTCTCTCTGGGTGTTTCTTCTCTGATCACGGAATGGGTGGTACTGCTAGCGGCGGCCTTTGCAGCTCCCTGCAGCAATGGGGAGGTGGGTGGTTGTACGGTTTTCGTGACTTGAAGAGCGGCTGCACTCCACGACCTGGACAAAAACTCCATGGGCTTTCTTGGGCTTTCCGGCAACTGAAAGTCGCCGGCCGGGCCCTGCTCCTGCCATAGACGGTCCATTTCTTTTTTTCACAGCAGCAAAAAGTGATATTGTCAAGAAGCAATTAAAAGGAGCGTTCTTTCTTTTGTTTTTTTAACTTCTGGGATTTTGGCAATGATATTTATAGTGGGAAAAGATGGTAGTCCAGTATATAGGAAGGATTACTTCGCAAAGTATAGTTGAGTAGTACGGTACTACTATCTGATTTCTGATTGTGGGGCCCTTGGTCAAGGCTGCCTTCTCTGGTCAACATCGCTTCGGAGACTATAATCTGCCTCTTGCTTTTTGGGGTGCTTTCTCATTGGCAAATGATGTGGACCCCATCTTCCTGACTTAACTGAGTAATAATTAGCAAGAATTAAAAAAAAAAAAACCATTTTTGTGGTAATTCTATTCTAACTTTAGTTTCCTTACGTTAGATAACTAAAAAAGAGGAGATTCTCTTAATCTGATTGTATTCAATTCTCATAGTAGGATTCTCCCAATGAAGATGGATTACAGAACCTCTCTTCCCCACTTTACTTGGAAGATTTCTTGTTCTATTAAGTACTGTTTCAGTAAATACATTGTTCAAATGTTATGATGAAAAGTTGCCTCAAAGAAACCAACCACAATGGAAAAATGGAGATATATATATATGTATGTATGTATATATATTTGGACTAACAAACCTCTAGCAGCTTTCTGAAGAATCACTAGTTTTAGTGTTATATAGGGGTATCATTTATGTACCTATGAGATTATTGAATTTTCTTCATCAAGCTTTTATCTCTTTGAAGAGAGTGATAGCAAAGAGGTTTAAACTTATGTAAGAAATAAATTACATAAACTCAATAATTCCATGGATACACAAATTGTCTACCCTAATCTTATGTATGAGCACTCGAGCAGCCGCCGATGGTTTTACTGAATGTTGTTGGTCGAGAGGCTCAAGTGGAATGGAGTGGATTTGCTGTGTTTTCGAGGTTATTAATCGAGTTGGGAATCAATGAACAACAATAACTCAGTAGTTTACACATCCTTTATATGACAAAAGGAATTTACTCCACTCGGAATTCCTTTGTCATAAAATGCTTGATCATGTTTTAGCAAGGACTAGAAGCGAGAAAGAAATACTACTAGTAATTATTAAGTAGTGGTACTAAAGGTGATCGTTGTTGCTGGAGATGAGATAATGATCACCGATCAATCATATGTACATTATGATAATCCTTATTTGATCCCCATTCCATTCCATACCATACTAGTATTATGTATTGTGGCACAATGTGCTTTGTAGCGGCCCCTTTTTGCTATTTTTCGATCCCCAACTGATGCTAAATGTGGAATTTATCTGGGGATCCACTTTGGAAATCAACTTTTTAATCATTTGTCTCAACTCTTTTCTCCCATTACTGCAACAATTCGCTTAGCATAATGCTAATGCTAATTCTTCAATTCCTAATCTTGATAAAAAGATGCGTAGAGCAAACAACTCTATCAGTGCGCTGCAAAACTTTGACAAATATGACATAAAAGTCAAAAAGATTTCCAGAAAAAGTTGTTCTATCTTGAAACAGAAAAAAAAGAAAAAAAAAAAAAAAAGGGTTTTTGGGTTTTTAAGATCCCAGACTGAATGCTCCACTTTCAAAGCAATTATACCTTTGTGGCACCCTCATACGAACAAAACATTTTTATCCTCAAAAAGTTTTCTGGGAGTAAGAAGAATCATAGAAAGTTAATTTTTGATGATATGATATGATATTTTCTAATAATTAAAGTGAAAAAGTAAAAATAAAATAAAAAGAAAATAATGAAACCCATAAAAAACATCAAAAATCAAATAGCATGATAAACAGTCTTGGAGACCCAAAAATTTGGATTTCAAAATTTTCGGTTAGTTTAAAAAAGGTTTCTCCAAGCATTTGAATGATCTTTCCATAGGAAAACAACAAAGAAAAGTGTATAAATTGTATCGTGTGGTGAAATGATTGACAAAAATGTGAGGGCTACCAAAAATTACTTCATCAAACCATCCATATTTCATCGATGGTGACCAGAAACTAGGTGATCCCTGTTTTGGCTCCATTGGTCTGGACTGTCACCTTCAACTTTCGAGGCAAGCAGATACTCTTTCCATTTCATTTTATATGTCCATGGTAATGAAATGTTTTGAAGGAAAAATATCACTTTTAGGAATTAGGACACTTAAAAGGAAACGGAAGGAATATCAGCGAATTGTTTTTCTACTTATTTAAATATTGTTGTTATTACTGCCACATGAAAAGGATGTTACAGTAAACAGACACAAGGAGTGGGATGGTGTTAGTTTTAGGGAGTAAGAAACTGAGTATAAGAATAGTGAGATATGAATGTCCCTTGAGACTTCATTGTCCCAGGTATTGGCACTATCAAATACCGACCAATCATTAACAGGATGCAGGCAGACAAACCTTACCAACCCCCCAGACTTACTTTGTTTCTTTTGTTTTCTCACACACACACACACACACACACACACTCCCACACAACAGAATTTAACACCAAAACCCCAAAATTTTCCCCAGCACAAAATGATTCTCATGAGATCAGAGGCGTGCTACTACACATCATCTTCTACCCCCCCCCCCCCCCACACACACACACACACTGATGCTTCTTTTTTTCCTTTTTCTTTGGGCTTCTGATTAAGTCCATAAGGTTGGTTTGGTTTGTCTGGTATCACCTTATGCGCACCACAACTTAATTCACATCCTAGTGCCAAGGGATTATCACCCCTCTAGCCGGAAATTATATTGAGTGCCTAGGCGCTCCAAGTAAGGAGGGTCACCTCTTTAAAAAAATGAACATATGATCATAAATTACGAACACGACATACATATAAAATGAACATATAATCATGAATTATAAACAAAATTATCATAGGCACGTCATGTTCATACTTCATCATCATATGTTCATTTTTAAAAAAATATGACACTCTTTACTAGGAACACCTAGGTACTCGGTATACTAACTGCCCCTCTAGCCTATATAAATGTGGGAATTACCTCCCAAAGTGCCGTCTACAAAGATCGAATCCAGGTAATAGCATGTGGAATAACCCAAACCACCACAGTAAGTAAACCCCCTCCCCCCAACCCACACACACACACCAAAAAAAGGGGGCAAGGAAGCCCGAGTATAGCCCGGGAAACAACCCCAGCGACCACTTGAACTATGTCCGGATATTGATGCTCTTTCTTCTAAACTAAAGACAGACCCTTTTCTCTTTTCGAAATAATATGAACAGAAGAATATAAAGGAGGGAAGGAGAGAGAAAGAGAGAACAACAATGGCAGCAGCTTTCTCTTTTTTACTTTAAGGGGTCCCCAGAGCCATATTAAACTTACTGACAATCAAAAGGCCTTACCTTTATTCCCTTTGCTTCAAATTCCTCGACGGCCATTTCCTCCTTTCCTTTTCAACTGATTTGCCAAATGTGCTTTGTTCAAACTATCTGCCAAGAACATGAGTCATTCCAAGCAAAGAGACAAATAGTGTTCAAAACTTTAAAAATCTGAAATTGGTGAGAACTTGATCACAACCATTTCTTTTTCTTTTGTGGAAGTGCAATGTCTATCATACAGTCATGTACATGGGCTCATTGTTGTGACATTTTGCGCAAAAAATTTTCAAAAATGCTCAATCAATAAGGATTATGTATCCTATACAGACTACTTCTTTGGTTCCTCCTGTATATATACTGGTGGACAGAGTATGTGAATACAAATACAATACAAACTGCAGCTAAATGCATACGCATACAGAAATGAATTCACATTAACCAGCATATGATGATAAAATGGTATCATGTTACAATAAAAGCTACTCCATTTCATTTCAACAGCCCAGTTTGAATTGTGGCATTTCGCAGGAGAATATAGCACAAGTATACGAGCTAGTACATTGAAATAGACCTCTGAAAGCACAGCAAGCAGAAAGAAGAATTATGTTCTCAAAGCATGCAGTCAGTGTGTGTGTGTGTGTGTGTGTGTGTGTGTGATCTCTACTACAGAAGCAGCCTAGATTAACTAATCCAAAGTAGCATCTTGCCATATGACAGAATGAAACAATAATAATTACACGAACATAAAGCTCTTTGTCTCAAGGATGGATGTAGTTCACTTTTCCCTCATTCACATAAGTGCAAATAGAAATCCAACCATCTTTATAAGATTCAACCCAAAAATAAGGTAGCTTCATCCTTCCACCTTTTCTTCCTCTTCAGGCCTTTCGTAATGCCATTATTATCCTCACTTGGTCATCTGCACAAGAATGGTAATCTCAAAATGTGAATACCCAACCCAAATATTAGGGTTCAGCATATAATGAAACTGATTGAGCAGAAGGGGCCACTAAATTGCAGAAATATCATTTTTAATTCACTATGATTGTAGAAACTTATCTGTTCTTCCCCAGGTATATAAGCTGGAGGAAGGCACCCTTGAATTGATCAACTACCTGTCATATCCTTGGGCAATTAACAGACTTGAAATAATTGGGACAAGAGCTGAATTGAATTTTGACTTGAGGCTACCCACTTCAAAAATGTTTCACGTTTAATTCGATGTAAAATGCATGTGCATGAGAATTTGACGGATGGGACTATGATTAAAGGAGAGGAACAAAAGAGTCCCTCCTATGGTTTATTTCTTTGACTGCAACCCACTACCTCCATAGTATTGCTTTGTTGTTTCTCGGGAGAATTCTGCAAATGTCATCCCATCCCTCAACCGCGTAAAAAGTGGTGGGACTATTTTGCTAAATTCGCGCGTTAGATCTTCAACTTCCAGCTCAGCAGGTGGATTCCCCTCAGCAAACTCCTCTGAATGCTGATTATCAGATATTAAATGTTCTATGGGGTAATTTAAGAGAGAAAAGGTTTTTCTCCATGCAGGCTGCAAAAAGACAACAAAAGTTTCTCGGCTTAGGTTTTCCAGATTTTCTGGTCTACAGACAGAGTGAAGAGTCGAGCGAAGTTTCCCATTTGACAATACATCAGCTGATTCGCCTACTTGAATAATGAAACTTTCACATGAAGCCTTCACCTTGAGAGTTCTATTAGTATTTTGGTCAAATATTTGAAGATATGTGTGTCCACCAGGGGAGGGACACTCTTGGCCACTAGATGGGAAAGGACAATCAGGTTCTCCTCCCTTCTGGGGATTGCAAGGAATCATAAACATTGGGGATGTCAAAACAGTGAATATACCATAATCATAATGCCACTGCTGCCATAAATTTGAGTTATTTGCAACTGATTTTGATTTTAGTTCTATTAAATCTTTCTTCTCATTCCTGATGGTTGACGCTTTGCCTCTCGACCCCTTGAGAAAACATTTGCTATTGAACTTTCCTTCAGCTGATGCCTTCCTTTCACAAATTTCTTTCAGAATAAGGTTATCTAAAGATGAATGATAGTGTATAAGTCGCCCTTTTGCTGTGCCTGACTCCAATAGGCTTTGCTCTAGCTCTTGTCCACCAATGTTCCTATCACATATTCTCGCAAGACAAAGCCCTAGCTCCATCATGCAAAATCCGAGCTCTTCGAAGATCATTCCAAGATTCTTAAATCCAATATCCTGATATTCTACAAGGCTCTCAACAGCTGAGCCTGGCTCTGGGTTGTGACTGTCAACTCCTAAATGAATTTCTTTAGAGGGGTTAATCTTGGCATCTTGAACATAATTTAGTTGCTTTGCAAAAGAAGAGACTACTCGATTCAGATTCTTCAATGGAACGTCACTCCCCAACCCATGCTCCTGCATGTGTAATTTTGAATTAACAGCATTAATATTAGTTGATGCTACAAAAAATGGGGATGAACACATATATTCCCCAGAGATCCCATCAAAAGTTAGCCTGCAACAAAAAACCACTACCATCCTTTACAAAAGAAGAGTACATCATACTGACATCCGATAGAATGAGGCCTTTTACAATGGTAACCTTCTAGATTCTAACAATCTGCATTGTTACTTGAACGACTATTTGATGGAAGAAAGATAATGGAAGGCTTG
This sequence comes from Iris virginica, assembly GCA_025631175.1. Lineage (NCBI taxonomy): Eukaryota > Viridiplantae > Streptophyta > Magnoliopsida > Asparagales > Iridaceae > Iris > Iris virginica. The sequence goes on from JAOTQG010103904.1 coordinate 11,847, forward strand.
CCCCTTACATATAACAGCTCCGTTAAAGCAGAAGTTCACAGGTCATCTTCTTTCATACTGAAAGGGAGAATTAAATAGTTCTCCAATTTATCACTTATGACTTACCTGTTATCACCCTCCCAAATCCTGTTATGCAAAATTCGAATAATGCACATTATTTCACATTATTATCAATTGTTAGAAACTCTATAATGACATCGTATGTCCTCAAGTAGTCAAGTTACTAAAATAACATGATAGCTTCTATCAATTTACATCCAATTTTTTTTTCTCTGAATTCATGTTTATCTAATTTCTTCTCCTCTGCTAAATTTCTCATAGTACCACAATTTGTAAAAATATAGATGTCTTGTTACTTTTCAACTTAAATTTACAGCCTAGAGTACCGGCTTGGATACCGAATTTTGAACATACAGAATGCTCGAGCTGATTCTACTAAGCTATTTGCAAAAATGTTTACGACTAAGCAATTGTGTATAGCAAGCAGAGCAATTGAAAGCTGGACAAAGAAATGTACCTTTAGTAGGCGTTTGCGATGATCATGGTTGAGAAGAGAAAGCTTTCGAGCGAAGGGGAGGAGTTTACGGCGGAGATCAGAAGCCTGGGGAACTCCGGTGATCGCCAGCAGACCTGGTCCTGCCGGCCCCATGTTTTCCATCACCCTCCGGTTAATCGTCTCCAGCCGCTCAATCTCTTCCGGCGCCAATATCGTCAAGTATTCTTCATCTGATGACAGCAGCATGAGATCACAGAATTCGAGTCCGTAAGGTTCTAGAGTTCCTGTTTCTTCCATCTCTCTCTCTCTCCCCGACTCAGTCGCCGTTTCCCAGCGCCGGAACTGAAACCCCAATTGGATTGTTTTCGAGATGGAATTAGTCGGACGCTGTCGTTTAGTTCTCCACATAGCCTCCTCCCTCAGTACCATTAGGGCATCCGCAATCGGCGGCCCTACTAATTTTACTCCACTTTATTTTTCTTTTCGTCATATCAGTTTTTATATTATTTTATACAACTCCACCACTAATCCATCTTTATACCCACATCTATTAATATAATATTAAAATAATAATTATAAATTAAATTATAATTATATTTTACTCAATATAGTAAAACTTAATTAGGCTCAGATCACGAGTCAAATATATCACAACATTTGAATATCCCAACATCAAACATATTTAATATATTTTCATTATCTCACTCAAATATCACCCAACATCACAAATAAATATCAAACACTTTCCATCTATTACCCCTACCCATACACTCTCACAAA
>JAOTQG010103915.1:0-13122 GCA_025631175.1 Iris virginica
GCAATTTAGTCTTTTATTTCATAAACTCATATCACTCATATCATCTCATATTCAAATAGTGAACAGTACAATATCATTATATATTATCATATATCGCATTCCTGATCTGACCCTTACATAGTTGATAGTTGTCTAAATAGCTGTCCCACCACTTTGTAAGTGTCATCCTTGAAGTGCATATATCCAACCCAAGTGTACTTGGAATAGTCATCAACAACTACAAGGCTGTATCTTGAGCCACCCAGACTGAAGATTGGTATTGGTCCAAACAGATCCATATGCAATTAATGGAGTGGCCTAGCTGTAGAAAGGCATGGTTTTGGTTTGAAAAAAGTCCTATGCGCTTTACTTAAAGCACATGCCTTACAATTTTCAATAGGATAACCAGAATAGAAGGAAGTCCCCTCACAAAGTTTCCTTTAGAGAGTTTTGATAAATTTTTGAAATTCAGATGACAAATCCTCCTATGCCACAACCAATCCTTTTCACTGAATTTTTGAGCAACTAAACAAAGAGGTGTTTTATTTGAAAGCTCAGAAAGATTTATTGAATAAATATTTGATTTTTTTATACCAGTGAGCACAGTTGAATCGATTATTGGGTGTCTTACAATGCACTGTAAGTCAGAGAAGACATACTCCAAACCTTGATCACAAAGTTGAGAGATGCTAAGCAGATTATGATGAAGGTTACTAACTAAGGAGACCTTGGTTATTTCTACATGTCCTCTTATCAGTGAACCATACCCTACTCTTTTACCTTTTGTACTACCACCAAAAATTATTGAGGGGCCTTCAGCTCTGATAATGTTGGAGAGAAGTTGAGGGAAATCAGTCATGTGAGTAGAGCACCCAATGTCCAGTATCCATTCATCAGACACATCTTCTAGTGCCATAAAGCAAACCTGCAAAAGCAGTTATTGATCCCCTTTATTATTCTTTGGGTCCAGAGGATTAGTTATCCTTGGGAGTCCAAACTTGTCTTCCCTTAGGAGAATCCTTCATAGGGGGTCAAGGATTGAGCTTCTCAAGGCAATCCATGGCCTGATAGCCATCATCACCACACAGAAAACAATGCATAAAATCAGGCTGTTGAGTCAATTGCATCTCAATAGGATGTTGCTCAGTCTCAACCAGAGGACCTTTCCCTTTTTCAGGATCCCTGGCAGGAACAAACTTTACTTGGGTCATCTTGTGAACGGAGGACCTCTTGATGTGTGACTTTTCCTTGGGCTTGGCTATATCGGAATCTTTTCCTGGAGCAAGGGTTCCAACGGAAGCCTTGCTTACAGGAAGTCTATCATCAAAGGCCTTGTTTTTTTTTTTTTTTTTTTTTATAGAAGAACCAAGGCGGCACCTGGGGGGAATGGATACCCTATTAATAATCAAATAGAAATATACAAGGCGGAGGGGGACTATCAAGTGACTCACTTGATGTAGCCTGACCTCTAAATAAAGAACATGCCAAACTAACAAGCTAAAACAAAACAGCAAATAAATAGGATAAAAAAACGCCGTCTCTAAGCGTTAGATCTAAAGTAGGGAAGACCCTGCTGATCCTGAATAAGATTAACCCTGATGTGTCTAGGAAGAGCAGCCTCCTCATGCAAAGTACGACGCTGTCTATGATCATGAGCACACGCTGCCAAACCATCTGCTACCCCCATTCACTTCTCTGTACACATAAGAATACATCCATGGACTCTGCAAAGTACCCTGAAGGAGCTGCACTGTAATCTTAGAGTCTGAGAACACCTGAACCGAATCAAGTAATAAATCCCTACAAAGCTGAAGACCTTCCTGCATTGCCATGATTTCACCCCGCATATTGGTACCAGCGTCATAGAAGCTAGAAAAAGAACCAATGAAGCCACCATTTGAATCCCTAATAATTCCACCACCAGAGCATAAACCTTGCCTAGTGGAACCATCCACATACAACGAAACAGAGCCATAAATGGACGGTTTCCATGACACCCATTTTCCTCTCTTCTGAGCTACCGGAAGAATAGGCCAGAAAAGAGACTCCATCCACCAACAATAAAGAGAATCCGAGGGGAGCTTTGGTCTATAAATTAACAACATATCTCTAATAGCCTCCTTTACCTTCACAATGATACAACCCGATTGCATAACAGCACCCTCAAAAACTGATTTGCATCTAGCTTTCCAAATCTCCCAACATACAAAAAACACAACTCCCATGTAACAAGCACCTACTTGAGACTTGACAGAGTGTCGAGTCCATATTTTGAACATACTAGCAATAGAAAAATATTGACAAGGCATATGCAACTGAGAGCCAAAAAAGGACCAAACCTGAGACGCAACCTCTGAATACAGAAAAAGGTGATCAATATCTTCCATGTGAGGAAAGGCCGAACAACATGAACACTTGGAGACTATAGGGATGAGCAGCTTCATCAAGTTAGCATCCACCGGAAGAGCACCCTGGATCAACTTCCACATAAATATAGAGACCTTGGAAGGTATCCATTTCTGCCAAATTTTCAAACCCCAACGGACTGCTGGACCCTTCGTCCTATTATATTTCCAGTAACCAGAAGTAGTAAACAGACCGCTCTTGTCATGCCGCCAAACCATTTTGTCCTTCACCTGCGGAACGAGAATCACCCTGTTTACTTCAGATCTCCGAGCTGCCGGCAACAAATTTACTACTCCCTCATCTTCCAAAGCGTCCCGAACTGTTAAAGACGCATGAACTGGCAAAGGACCAATAAGCGGATCACCAATCCAAGGGGCAGTCCAAAATGGAATGAGTCCTTCTCCCACCACCCACGCTATCTGAGACGAAAGCTGCTGAACCAACGGATAAACAGACTTCCAAACATGAGAAGCTAAAGGAGAGGATCTATAATTACCATTAACCAAATACTGAGAACGCACATAAGCAGCCCACAAAGAGTTATTCTGAAGAACGGACCAAGCAAGTTTAGCTTGCATTGCCTCTCTAACCTCCTGCAAAGGTCTCAAGCCCAACCCGCCCTCCTGAAGTGGTCTACAAATTTTCCTCCAACTTATCCAATGATGTCGTTTCCCCCCCCCCTATTATCCCATAGAAATGCAGCAAAATGATTCTCCAAGCGTTTCAGAAAAGTCTTCGGAAGTTTGACACTAGCCAAAGAATATATGGGAATGGACGAAAGGACAGACTTTAAAAGAGTTAACTTTCCTCCTGCAGATAACACCTTGGACTTCCAACCATGCATCCTATTAACAATTTTTTTGTTCCAGCTCCTCAAAATAAGACCTCCGAACCCTTCCTTTAAAGAGAGGAATGCCCAGATACTTCATCGGAAAAGAGCCATGATTCATGCCAGAGAGAGATCGCACCATGTTAACATACCTCGGCGAAGACTGAGACGAAACATAAAAAGCACTCTTCTGAAGGTTGATTAGCTGCCCAGAAGCCCTCTCATACATGGATAACACCTTTCTCAATGCCAGAAGGGATTGTCTACTACCATTGCAGAACAATAGACTGGCATCCGCATAGAATAAATGGGAGAGCTCCATACTATTCCTGCCCTGGTAAAAGCTACCAAAAGCACCATTCCGCATAGCCTTATTCAGATTAAAAGACAAAACATCTTGAGCCAGGATAAACAATAGAGGAGACAAGGGATCCCCTTACCGCACCCCCTCGTAGATTGGAAACATCCAAAAGACTCACCATTGATTTTGATGGAATAATGAATATTGGACACCAGGCGCAGAATAGTACCACAAACTGATCTATTGAAACCCATAGCCTGTAATGTGCAAAGCAAGAAATCCCACTCTAACCTGTCATACGCCTTGGACATATCCAATTTCAAAATCATGTTACCACCTCTAACCTTCCTGTCTAGATGTTGAGTCATTTCTTGGGCAATAGCTATATTCTCCTGAATACTCCGACCTTTAACAAAACCAGATTGCTCCGCAGAAATGATGTTAGGAAGTAAAGTACCCAGCCTAGTAGCCAAGATCTTAGAAACCACTTTACAAGAAAAGTTACACAAACTAATAGGACGTAAATCACTCAATGATTCCGGATGCTTTACCTTAGGAATAAGAACAATGGAAGTAGCCGAAGTGTCCTTAGGTAAAGGCAGCCCGCTGAAGAAATCCCTCACAGCCGCAAATAGATCATGTTTGATAACGTCTCAACAACCTTGAAAAAACTGCCCACTAAAGCCATCAATCCCCGGAGCACTATCAGGATCCAAACCCCTCACTGCTTCCCAAATCTCCTCTAACGTAGGAATTTCAGCCATCATCAAATTATCTTCAGTTGACACTTTCCCCGGAAAACCATCAAACAAAGCAGGATCAATGACATGAGAAGATGTAGAAAAAAGATTGGAGAAATGATCTACAGCCAACGCTCCAATCTGCTGCTTGTCACTAGTCCAGGTACCATCTGCTAACTTTATCTTAATCTTGGAAAACTGATTTCTTTCTTTGATAGACGCATAAAAGTAAGCCGAGTTTCTATCCCCCTCTTCTAGCCAACGGATTCTGGTCTTTTGCCGAAGCAAATCTGAATCCCAAGCAAGGAGCTGATGAAGCAACTTATTACAATCCAGCAGAGATTGATTCTTGCTATCCTCCCATCGAAGTTGCAGATCATACTCGAGTTTGAGAATCTAATCTTGGCATTGTTCCATTCTCCGCCTGACATCACCAAAAACTTTCCAGTTCCAAGACTTTAGCTTCTGTCTCAGAAAAGAAAACTTATTCTGAAAAACCACTAAACAATCCCCTCCATAAGCATGTAAATTCCATATGTTGGCAACAAAAGACTGAAAATCATGATGATCCAGCCACATCTTCAGAAATTTAAAGGTTCCTTTAGGCCGAGTAGACTCACCAAACTGAACCAGAAGAGGAGCATGATCAGAAGCTGTTCTGGAAAGATGGGAAACCTTGACAATCGGAAGCTCCCTATTATAAATCCCATTCACGCAAACCCTATCAATCCTCTCCCAAATCCTGGATAAGCCATCATGATTATTGCACCAAGTGTAAGAACTACCTTCAAAGCTAACATCCATGAGATCACAGGACTCCAAGCATGCAGCAAATTCGTCACTACTAAGGAAATCATAGCCATTCCCCCCCCCCCCCAACTTCTCATCCGGATGAAGAGTAGCATTAAAATCACCTGCAACCATCCAAGGGAGTTGATAACGCCCATCTAAATCCAACAAATGCAGCCACAAGTCGCGCCTTTCCTCCTTAGTGCACTTAGCATAAACAAATGTAGCCAAGCTTTTAAAGTCATCTGCTCAATGATAACTGAAACAGACTGTAAAGAAGCTTCCGTAACCGAAATTTGAATGTGAGACTGCCAGAACAACCAAATATGCATATTAACAGGATTCATATGCAAACAATTAGGAAAACGAAGCCTTCTGGCCAACCTATCAATCCGATGCCCATCCACCTTAGGCTCTAGAATGACCAATAGAAATGGTTGATGTTGATTAACAACAAGAGACAGATAATCCATAGATTTCTTGTTATCAATACCTCTAATGTTCCATATGATGGCAGACATTGGGAAACAATTAAAGGTTACCTGTAGGAGGCTCATGATGGCCTGAAATCGTGGGAGGAGTGGAAGAGGCCGGATCAAACTATTTTTTCAACCTCTCCAATCTAGCACCAATATCAGCTAAAGGAAAATTAACTGGACAAGCCTCAACTGCAGGATGTATCCTCTTCGGACTATGAACAAGCATAACATCATCAACCAAAGCATCGGAGTGAGTATGAGTGACACCCTCCCCCTCCGGAATGGGATTATCCGGAACCTTTAAAGCTGAAAATGGATTTAGGCTCTCAACCGAACCAACTTTCCTAGGGGAGGCCACCACATCAATAACCTCCTTTTCCTGGTCTGGTCTAGAAAGAGAAGAAGATGCCCCTTTAGACTTATGTTTAGAAACCTGCCGCCACTGGCCCTCTCCTCCCTTTACTACCTTCTGGTTTCCCGTATTCTCCTTTCTAGGGGGAACCCGTTGGTTCTGATCCTCCACCACATTCTTTCCCTTAGAAGGATCACTAGGTTGATCATGCGGAAGGCTTTTGTTCGCTGCTGGAAGAACTGAAGCCCCCTCCTTTCTCTTATTACAGTTAGCATAAGTGTGACCTATCAAACAACATTTAGGACAGTAGGAGAGGTTTCCCTCATATCTAATCTGCTGCCAGAAGCCTTCATCATTATTCCTACCAATCCAGATAATGTCCGGTAAAGTCTGCGAAATGTCCATTTCCACACAAATCCTAGCACAGCTGGGGTGAGACAATGTCATGGTTCTATCATCCGCCCGAAGGTAAGTACCCAAGCCAGAACCGATCCTATGGAGGACAGATGGTGTAAAATAATGCAAGGGGAGATGTCGCAACTGTAACCAAACTGGAATTCTACAGCTGTCTTTGCGAAAACCAAAATCCGGTGTCCACTGGAAGAGACGATAGTAGGTGCTGTTTAGCATTCTGGATTCCCTTGAAAGGGCTATGACCTTGTCCTCGTGAGTTTGCAAGTATACCATCAAAGGCCTTGTTACTTGATATTCCCAACTTGGTTTGATTATTTCCTTTCTTCTTGCGAGTTCTCTTAGGGTACTCATGGTGGACTTTAGAGTAGTCCTTCCCAGCAGGGTCATGAGTTACCTCGGGAAAAAGTTTCTTTAGGAGTCCAAAGTCACATCCTATTGATTGATTGTTATCTGAAGTACTTGCATCATGCTCATTGCAGGTTTTATAGCCAAGATCAGAATAGTCAGTGAAACATTTTTGGCATTCTAAAAGTGCTTCCACTACAGCCTTGGAGTTGTTCATGACTTTAGAGTATTTTACATTTCCTCTATAGCCTTTTGTTTGCTCTCAAGTTGAGCATTCAGCTTTCCACTCAAAATCTCAAAAGCAATTTTCTCATCTCTTCGCAAATTCAACTCTTCCAAGTCCATCTTTAGTGTTGCCACTTCAAAACTCAGAGCAGAGTTGCAAGTTTGGGTCAGTTGCAAGTCATGCAAAAGTCTTTTGTTCAAAACTTGAAGTTTTTCAAACTTTTTGCACATTTCATTCATCTCTTAAAGTACCTCCATTGGAACATATTCTGAAACAATAGACTCAGAGGTCTTCTTTTTCTTTGAAACTTTACTCTTTTCCTCAGTAGGCTGGAAAATCCTTTTTAGCTTAAAAAAGGGATTCATGGGTGAAAGATTAGTATAAGAACTGTCTCCAGTTTTGTAGACTATGAATTCACCATAGTTTTGGGACTTCTATGATTTTCTCTAAAAGTTTGGTTGAAGGGTCAAAGAAGGAGGGTTCCTTTTTGAAAGACTTGAAAGGAGATATGTCAGCTTCAGAAATTTCCATAAGAGTAGTTTCAATCTCTTCGGTAAGGTCCTCTTGCTCATTTTCTGAGTCAGTTTCGTACCAGATGGGCAATTTCTTAGTTCCTCATTGGCAACCATTTTCTTCTATTTTACAAACTTAGGAGACTTCTTTTTGAAATATTCAAATTTGGGTTGAGGACATTTTGAAGAGAAGTGACCAGATTTTCTACAGTTAAAACACAGTAAGTCTTCTGAAGATGTTTTGGAAATGGAAGTCTTTTGAAAGGACTTACGGAGGACTTTTGAAAACCAGAAGACTTCTGATTTTGTTTTGACTTAAAGTTTTTGTAGAACTTTTTGTATTTTGGGAACTTTCTAGCCATGAAAGCAGTTTCATCATTCTCACTGTTAGAGTCATCTGACATATTCAGAGCACTTGAAGAAAACTCATGTTGTGCATGTAAAGAAAGAGTTTTCATATATTTTTCTGACTCCTGAAGCATTTTGAGCTCACTCTCATAGGTGGTGAGATTATAAATTAAGTTTTTCAGGGTCATAACATTCAAATCTTTTGAATCTCTTATAGTAGTGACTTTCACATGCCAAGCACTATCTAAACAGCTCAGAAATCTCATATTGATTTCTTTGCAAGTATAGAATTTACCAAGAGCTTTACAGTCATTGATTACCTTCGTGAATCTGTTCTGGCAAACTCTTAGACTTTCCTTTGGATCCTTCTTAAAGGTGTCAAAAGCAAGGATGCATTAGCAAATCTTGTTGTCCTTGCAGGCAGCATCACCATCAAAGTATTTACAAAGCTCATCCCATATGTCTTTGGCAGTCTCACACATCACTATCTACTCAAAGGAAGTATTTGAACAGCAATAAAGAGGATGTGTGCAACTTTTTTGTCCAATGAGTCTAGTACTTTGTATTCTTCAGACCATTCAGCTTCATGCTTGATCATGATCTCTTCAGCAGCAGGGTAAGGAACATCAATAGGATGTCCTCCTGGCGGAACACCTGCAGAGATCTCAGTAGGATAGAATGGACCATGAGTTAGACATTCTGACATTCTCTTGTCCAATGACCAGAAATACCTTTTGATTATGATTTTCCACATAGAGAAACGGTTTTCATCCAGAATAGACACAAGGCTAGCATTTAAAGTCGTTGGATCAGGCATTTTAGCTGAGAGGCTAAATGAAAAGAGTTTTCAAAAATGCTTGATAGGCTCTCATATCAATTGTTGGTCCCACATAGCACAATATAGGCTAGATAGAGGGGGGGTTAGTAGCCTATATAAAATTTCTTACTTAAAACAGAAACCAAATTAAAACTATCTCCCTTGAGTTAATGAAGGGGTTTTAGTACAGCGGAATACTTCTGAGTTTTACTTAAAGAAAGTGTTCTGTTTGCAGAAAAATAGTTTTGCTTGTGCACTGAAACGGATGACTTGTGAAAATAGAACTCCTCTGGTCCTTTGAACGACTTGAGACAACCGGATATAATGATAAACACTAAAACGGTAAGTAAAGGCACCGAATGGCCTCCTGGGATCTTAGTGAGGGAGGCCTTCCTAGTGTTTAGTGATTACAATAAAATACTATGACAAATTTAGGCTTGGTAACAGTAAGGATTGAATCTATAAATTTCCTATCTCTCAAAGAGTAATTCAATCTAAGAAGTATCTAAGAAGTATAATAACTTAAGAACCGAATTTCTCAAGAAGGGTAAACAACAATCTTCAAAGTATCAACCAACAATTCAAGTCTGAAAATCATCTTCTATTTATAGACATCTTCTGTGATCGGAGGACTTCAAGGAATCTGCCCAAAGACACGTATTGAAGGATGACTTGAGTTGTTGAGAAAACCGTACTATGTTTTACCTTTATGAGCTGTCCAACGTTGTAGGGAAATTCTGTCTGCCATGATGATTGTACTGGTTGTACAAATGATGACAAGTGTCCTTGTATCCGTTACTCCTTCTCGAAGATATTTAAATTTGAATCTTAAAGAAAATGCAAGGAGAATTTCTTCTACGCGATTGCAGTTTCGGAATGGAAGTCTCCAATGGCAACCTTCTGTGTAAAAGCCTTCTGTTGAAGATACGGAAGACTTCAAAGATAAGGGCTTTCGATAGATGAATTTGAACTAGCAAAATGACTGCTTTTCCCTTGAGAGAAAAATAGGCGGATGCCTTCCTATTATAAAGCCATGAAAAAAATTATTTTGTAAGTATAATATTGTTAAATGTCTATTTATACAGAAAGACTTGAATACGCGATAAATAGACATTATATTAAAAATGTTTTGAGACAATTAATCAAATCTAAGAATAAAATTAAATCCTAACAAAATACCCCTATACCCACGGTACGGGGGTAATTAAAAGCAAGCCATAATCCATCTTGCAACAAATTGTCCGCACAAGAAAGGACAAACAAAAGTTGATCGTTAACATGGACGAAGAGAATCACATACAAATCTTCCTTAACAGTCGACCGAACTCGTCCAAAGAAAATAGATATCTGCACCAGACCCACAAGCAGCGGCCCATCTACCACTCCTTGCACTTCCACGGATGTCGTCCCCGTTAATCCGGTCAAGACTAGGATGCTCCAAAGGAAAATTAGCAATTACCTCCTGGCCCAACTCAAAAAAGGGCCAGGGAGAAGGCGCTCCTAGAGATTGAAACCATGGAGCCTAGGGAGCGCACAAATTTAGAGCATACAGAGAGCGACATCGTGGAGGATGTCATAATCAACGTCCACTACCCCGACCAAACAATCAAGGTAGGAAAAGACATCAGTCCTGAGGAGCGCGCAGAAATCATTTTGCGTGGAGTGTAGAGGACATGGAGGGCATAAGTGAGGAGGTGGCAATGCATCACTTGAATGCGGATCCCAAATATCGTTCGACAGTTTTCAAGGGAGAAAGAAGCCGCCATAAAAGAGGAAGTACAAAAACTACTTAGGCAGACATAATTAAAGAGGTCGCATATACCACATGGCTCGCCAACGTCGTCATGGTCGTCAAGGAGGGCAAGAAATGGCGCGTGTGTGTAGACTTCACAAATCTCAATAAAGCTTGCCCCAAAGATTAGTATCCTCTCTCAAGAATAGATAGGCTGGTCGATGCAATATCAAGAGACATGCCGCTGAGCTTCATAGATGCCTACTCAGGCTACCATCAGATTAAAATGGCGCCTTTTTATTAGATTAAGACCGCCTTTCGAGCAGTTGGAGGAATATACGGTTATACTATGATGCCCTTCGGGCTTAAAAAATGAAGGAGTAATCTACCAACGGATTATCAATTATGTATTCTGCGACCAGGTCGGAAGAAATGTAGAAGCTTACATAGTTGACATGGTCATCAAAACAAAGGCTCGGCCACATGTTGTTGGCCTTGAAGAGACCTTCTCCAACTTGCGCAAGAATCACATGAAGCTGAACCCTAGTAAATGCACATTTGGGGTAACGGCAGGCAAGTTCCTGGGCTTCATGGTAAGTAAAAGAGGCATTAAAGCTAATCCTGGCAAGATTGAAGCACTATTGAATCTGAAGGCACCAACGACCATCACAGAACTGCAAATATTCAATGGTCCCGTTATGGCTCTTGGTCACTTCATTGCTAGATCAGTTGAAAAATCTTTGCCCTTATTTAAAGCTCTTAAAGGAGGTCGCAACATGGTTTGGACGGAGGAATGCTCTCAGGCCTTTGAAGAGTTGAAGAGATATTTGGGGAGTCCCCCAATTTTGAGTTGCCCGATCCAAGGAGAAACCCTATATTTGTATCTTGCGGTTTCAGATCGAGCAGTGGGTGCGGTCTTGCTTCGTGAGGAGAACGCACTAAAAAAACTAGTGTATTACGCCTCCAAGGCATTATCAGGTGATGAAAGTAGGTACATGGATGTGGATAAGGTCGTCTACGCCCTAGTACTAGCAGCAAGAAAACTCGGAGCATATTTTGAAGCGCATATGATCTTTGTCTACATAAACTTTTCATTAAGACAAATCCTTCAGAAACCTGACGTGATGGGTAGAATGATGAGATGAGCAGTCGAGTTAATGACACACGACCTCACATATGAACCTAGAAAGGCGATCAAGGCACATGCTCTAGCTGAATTCATGGTTGAAATATCTTTCAACGAACAACATGCGCAGAATCTCGAGGAAGTCCCATTGGTGGTGCAGCCTCCTAAGGAGCAGCCACTACAATGTTGGGCTTTATACGTCGATGGATCGTCTATAGTTAACATTAGAAATGAGAATAAAAATAATGAAACAATTGGAAATAAACACAGAGAAATTTATTAATAAGTGAATACGAGAAAACATGTTGAAAATAAAAGAATGATAAATGATCAATATTCAGAAGAAAAAAAACTCTTTCCATCCTTAAAAGATACTTCAACTTTTCTGTTTTCTTCGTTTACAAAGGTTAACTTTATTTTTCTATTTATTTAAAAGTACTTATATAAGCATATTAAAGATCATCCTTAATATTATAATAATAAATACATAAATAGTAATAATATTAAATTAATATGATGAATAAACATCTTATATGCAACATTAACTTTTGTCAATTATATAACTATTATAGAAAAATTGGGCTTTACCTTATTGGATTTGCATATGGACTATTTCATTTAATTCATTATAAATTGAGCTTTAGTATTGTTTCATATTCATAAATAATGAACAGATACACGCATGAGATATGCAACAATATATAACACGAATTAATCATCTCATATGTTAAATGAATAATTAAATAAATTATATTTGCTATTGTAATAATTTATGAAATTATAGTATAAAAACTATTAAAAAAATATCAACTAATTTTTTTAGATATATTAAATAATTAAAAATTTACAAATCGATTGATGATCCCGTTAATCAAGTTTGTAACTGCTTCGTGTGATTCCTTTTGTATATTGACTAAAGTCAAGTTATTGCATTCTCGACTTTCATTGCAAAGTTTTTTTTAAAAAAAAAAGATCTCTAGTCTAGCGACAAATTGCATTTTCTCCTTTCCTTTTTTGTGAATTTATATATTTTTATTAATAAATTATTCCATATTTTTTATGTCATTAAAAATAAATTATGTGTTGTAAACATTAGTTGTGGATGGCTATTTCTAGATAAACATCATAGTACAGGGTCATTTGTGAAAGTTGTAACCCTAGGGCTCCCTATTTATTGATAGGGATTCCCCCATAATATGAATGAGAATACGGCTCTGCTCTCTCCCCTAAACTCTTTGTGTTCATTATTTCTGTCTTTCTTTCTCATGATTATTCCTAATCATCTTGTTCATCAATCCAACAAGATATTATTCACAACACGTTATCAGCACGAATTGCTCTGTTCGTTGGATTAATTACGAATAAATCTTCAAGGCCAACATAATTTAATGGAGGAATAATCACTGTAAGATTTATATTCATCGTATATGAATCCATGAGTTTCGTTATTTATAAATTTTGAATTGGAATTTGAATATAAATTGTTTTTCAAAACCCTAGCGAAATCATAACAGATCCGTAGTTTTCTAACGAAAACCGTCAATTTTCTGATGGATTTACTTTCAAACAAATCCTAAATCTAACGGAGTGGTGTAAACTACCACCGACCGCCACCATTAACCACCACCGTCAACGCTGCTGCCTCCCAGTAGTGAGGTGACCACCAATAGACGGTTGTGGTGGCGCAAATCCGACCACCAATAGTGGATCGAGAATTAAACTCCCCT
>JAOTQG010103926.1:0-13119 GCA_025631175.1 Iris virginica
TTTTGGATCAAATTGGGGCATCACTAATGATCAAGCATGAATTTCAATTAATTTTCAAGTTGACTTAAAAAATTGAATTTTTTTGACAGAATTGGAAAAATCGCATAACCCGCCCGATCAAACCGTGGGTTAGGCGGTGCGGGTAAATTACCTTATGCGGTGCGGGCGGGTTGGAAAAAATATAAAACCGCGTAACCCGCCCCGCATAATCCGAACCCGCCCGCATTAACACCCCTACTTATAACACAACATTGTAGTCACAACTCACAAGTATGATGTGCAACTTTTCACATGATTTGCTGTACTTTAGTTGTTTACCCGTAATTACTTTTTTCTTTTTTTAAAAGAGGATTGATAGTGGTTCCCCACTTACCCCCATCGTGACTCGAACTCGTGACCTATTGGAAACAGGGGAGGCGTCTTAGCATTAGATTGCACCTCGTTGTCGTTTACCCGTAATTACTTACGGAGCTTTTTCCATAAAAAATTATGAATGATTTTCATGTATGGAGTATTCTTTGTGCGTCGTAAACATATTTTTACTGTTAATTGAACATCCTATACTTCATAGGTGCTTCATCTATAATGGCTGCTAGAGGAGCTCTCTGGAATGCTTCAATTTTCTCTCCTGAAGGCAAAGTGCCCATGGATGTGGTGAAAAGAGAGTACGTTAGGAAGGTATATGCACAAATGATGAGACAATATTATTCTTGTACTCTGTGTTTGACAGTATGTATTTTTCTAAAGGAGTCGTGGTATAAGTAAGGGCCATTCTGTTAGTGGCAGCCCAGTATGTGTAGTGGACAACTAATAAATCAATTCCTGTATATCATTACACATTGGTGAGTTCAAATAAAAGCAAAACATTAAATTAATCTCAGTATCTGTTGAATTTAATTTCGGATTGGTACTTGTAGATGTAACAGGTGACTGATCAATCACGAGTTCTCTGATTTCAGTGCATCTTATGGGACAACGATATTAGGAGCACAAAGCACACGTTGAAGGAGATGCTCATGCATTATACATCTCTTGAACTCCCAGAAGGAAAGGCTGTGATCAAATCAGATAGCTTGGCAGATATAGCGTAAGCTTTATTATGCTGTTTCTGCTTAGTGGGTTAAAAGTTTTCTGGATGCTTTAATTGACCCAAGTTCAACTGCTCGTTCTTTGACTCTATCACGTAGCCCAGTTTTCAGGACATATCCTCCTCTCTCTTGCTCTTCTCCAGAACACTACATTGTTATTCTATATATCTATTGTTTATTCTAGGATTATTGAGTAGATTTTGTCATGGCCTTCTGGTCCGGTGCATTTTGAGTCACCTACCATTGCAGTTTCTCTAACTGAAACTTAACGGATTTAATGTTTTGAAGACCTTTTACCATTTTGGATCCCCTTATTCTGTCGGAATAACATGTGATCATACTCCCAACCCTGAACTTTGTGTCAGATTGACTATATGTCAGGTGGTTGACTCTGTCATCTCCTCCCCAGTCCCCCCTCAAGTTCAACACAAGTAACCCAACCCCAAAAGCCCTTAATTATTGACATGCCAATCTAGAGTTTACATTGTTTATTTGATTACTTTCAGGCGACTTTATGGGGAAGAAAAATACTACGAGTTTGTCAACCGAAATCGATTGCTCGAAGTTGGATAAATTTTATACTTTGAATGGAGCTTATTTCCCTTGACCGGATTGGAAATGACATTGTGAGTATTAATTAGATTAAAAGTTGATTTCATTTCTTACTGACCAAAAATGTGTGAACAGCTCTAGGCGGTAACTGAAGCTGTCAAAACTTGGGCTTTTGGCCACATGATCTGAATAACTCACCTTTTTCTTTAGATGAGCATTAATTTCTATAGAAACAAGGATTTCAAGCAAGCTGATTTTATGCACGCTTATCATATGTTATGTGAAGAAAATTAGTGAAAAGTATCGCGATGAATAAAAGTAAAACTTTCAAGTTTGTTATTGGGTGGGTTTCTTGGGATTGCTAGATTCAGCTCTCAGTGGTATTCATGGCACAAAACTATCTATAACACCATGCCCCAAGTCGGATAGTATTTGTTATA
This sequence comes from Iris virginica, assembly GCA_025631175.1. Classification (NCBI taxonomy): domain Eukaryota; kingdom Viridiplantae; phylum Streptophyta; class Magnoliopsida; order Asparagales; family Iridaceae; genus Iris; species Iris virginica. The sequence continues at coordinate 2,081 of JAOTQG010103926.1, forward strand.
TTCCATTCACTGCAAAGGGCCCTTTTTGTGCAGCTATTTATTGGGCTGCCATTCTTTCAGCAGACAAATCATGGATCTTTGGTGAAACATCAGAACGAAGTAATTTGTCAGTGTAGCACCACCACCCCGGCTAACTGAAACACGAGATTTCTCATGTTGTTTGTATACTTGATTGGATTTTTATGCAATCCATGTCAAATAACAGTAGGATTACTTGCAGACTTTGAGGTGGCATATAATCTATAAACGCACATTACCATTTCATTTATTCATTATTTTGCTTTAAATATTTTTTTCAGAATTTGAATATTCGAACAGGCGTGAGAGCTTCCTGTTCTCACAAGGCAGCCAACAAGAAACAACTATTTACGAAATGCTTACACGCCGATTGACACTGGGAAGTGGGACTCATTTTATTTCAAATCCCAGTTTTAATGCATGCTTAAGAAAGGAATTTGTGAGATATTACAATGTAGCCGAAGACAAGTGAACCACGGCCGCTATTATATACTTCCTTCAATTTCACAAGACAGTTCAGTCAATTTTAGCAAACCTTTGTATGTTTATAAACCGACTTTTACAATTCACACACCTGTTAGGAAATAAATACTTAATATTTGCTCATAAAAAATTGCCAAATTTGTAACACTACTTTAGTTAGCTAGGATTAGAAAGGTCGTATATCATGAATTTTTTCGATTAGTTACCGTAGATGATATCATAAAGGGTGATATTTGGTAAAATAGTTATGTGTGTTAAAGACCCTTTTACCCTTGCACTACTCCACCCACGCTTATGGACACTGTCTGCTTTAGGGTGCCAAATTTGAGAAAGTACAGTGTGTTAGTTGCCTAGCCTGCAATTGAATATCTCATTCAACAGTTTCTTCGGACCCTCATCTAAAGTCTTCTTTCCTTCGGGTTGGCAATTTTAATTCTTCCAAAATTTTCCCAAAACTCCATACCACCAAAAAGCACCCCAAATCTAAAAACCCATCAAGAAAAAGAGACTCAAATCTCCTATTTGTAATGGCGGCAGCAAGAAGATGAGGCGGCCTAGCGATGTTTCTTGGGATGCAGTGGTGCAAGTGTTTTTGAGGACCAATGCCGATTAGGGTGGTGGGCGTCGCTGCTATGTTGGGATTGGAAGTGGTTGGTTTGGTAGGGTTTAGAGGTGGTCAAAGTGGGCGGAGTAGTTGATGTCATTCAACCAGCCGGTGGGCTTAAAGAGAGAAAGAGGAGATGGTGGTGGGGAGAGAGAAAGAGGAAGCAAATCTGCTTTTCACACCTAGAATGGTTTTCGTCCAAACAGAACGAAGTTTAGGTTTATGATTCTGAGCGCCAGTGGAAGGAGTGGAAGGAACTGACTAGAGTCACGAGATAGTAAATTGGGTAATTCTTGAGGCGGAGAAAAATGTCATTGAAAAGAGGCTTTCCAAAATTCTTGGGTTTACTCGTCTCTCTCTCTCTCTCTCTCTCTCTCTCTCTCTCTCTCTCTCTCTCCTGCCATTCACTTTCTCCGTTCCCAGGTCTTAAGTCGCACGAATCAGTAAGGACTCCACAAAAATGGTGACCTTAGCTCGAGTAACTAGAAAACCCCCCACAAAAATAGCTTGATATGGTATTTGTATGAATATGGGGGAATAGTGTAGAGAGCATCAAGGAAGAGAAGAGAGAAGTAAATAATGTATAGGGTAGATATAGGTGGTAGGGATATAAAATTGATGTGACAGTATTTTAAATTTGAAAGTAGAGAGTAGGTATAGGGGTATATAGATGGAAAAGAGAGTTTCGTATCAATGAAAATCAATTATATTATTCGACTTTGTGATCAAATTGCAAAAAAGATCGTATCAAAATATCAGTTAACGTGATTTTGGTGATCCTAACCTTAGAAATTTTACTACCCCAAACAGAAAAAATATTAAAGTATACTTGTTTCGTATCATAAGTATTTTAAAATTAATATTTTTTCTCGTAACATGTAATCGTCGTAAATACTTAAAATAAAATGGATGAAGTACTTTAATCTCACTAATTTTGTACTCCATATGTACTCAAAAATCAGAAACGGGTGAATTTGGAAAGAAAGTGAGGGTGCGTTTACTCGTCTAATTTTTGGAACTTTATTTGAAAAATATACAAAAAACTTGTTCACCACTTAAGTTTTAAAAACACAAGTTTTCTCTTTCTACTTACTATTTTTACATACCCCTATATCACCTTTATATCTCATCAAATATCACATCAAATCACAACTATCACACACTCTCTCTTTCTCCCTCCATCACTATCATGTAATTTTTTTAAATTTAAAGGACAAAATTATAAAACTCTTATAAAACCAAAATCAACACAAAACAAACACAAAATACAAACAAAAACAAAATATATTAAAAAACTCCACATCCAAACGCACCCTGAATGTGACATGAGATATATAGGAAGTTAACGTACGGAGTTAATAGAACTAACACGTCATGACAATGTGACACACACGGTAAAGAAAAATAAAAATAAAAGAATAGAGAGAAAATAAACAGTAAATTAAAGAAAGGAAGAAAGGGCTCAATCATCATCATCTATCTATCTACTAGTAGAATTATTTTCTACAAAGAAGCAAAACCTGAAACATCTCAATACCTTTCATTGCCAACTGCAAGAAAGCCTTTACTTCTTCTCCCAAGATTCGCTCTTTCTACCTTAGGGTTTTGTCCTCTCTCTCTCTCTCTCTCTCTCTCTCTCTCTCTCTCTCTCTCTCTCTCTTTTTATGCGTAATTTGTGTTCTTTCGGTATTTATTTGAATTTTACTTTTAAGAGCTTGCGGTTGTGATGTATACCGATCTGAAAACTTGTACAGTATCTCTTAATTCTTGAATCTTTTGAACGATTTCCTTCATATCCCTTTGGCCTTGGTCAAGATACCCACCACACTAGTTGTTTGATTTAATCGAATGCCCATGATTTGCCTCTCAATTCACTTCAATTTTGATGCCAGGCGCCCACTGCTTTCGCAGTGTTTTTGATCCTTGAATGTGTACTATTTTACAAATATTATTGGTAATTGATGAAATGGGTACAAGTATTGTTATTTTCTTTCTTGGACTTTAGTATTTATTTTTTCTCAGAGGACATTTCTTGTATATTGGGGTTTTTAGTGTTTCTTTATCTAAGTTGGTATATTGGAGTTAGATGCGTGTCAGATGCTACAATAATGATGGAAAGCTCATTTCTTATGTTTATTGGAGTATTATTCTTTTTTGACTTGCTGGCTTTTTTGTTCTTATCAATATTTACTTTAGTCGCAATAGGCTGATATCTAGCAGAATTTTTGGTAGAGCTCCATTTATTCACTTGTTTCTTCTTGAAAATATTTAAAACATCGGGAGGTTTGTCGATGGTACCTATTTCATCTAAATACGCCTATACTTGTGATGTAATTTGAGAGAACTACCAAGAGATCCTTATGGAAGGTTTTGTTTTTCGAAAAGCTGTAGATATTCTCTCCAAAGCAATCTTGAAGCTGAATATGCCATATCCGTAGGTACTCTATATCCCCCTTCCCTGGTTCTTTCCACCACGTCTCCATGCACGCGGCAGGGTGAGTGCTGTGCGGTGGTTAGATTAAGACTGTAAGAAAGACCTCCTTATTGTCCCAGTTGATAGGCCAGTTTTGAAAATTAAGCGGTACTATTCTAACTTTACCCACCTCATTTATCCAGAAACCAAGTTACTATATAGGGGGAGGTTATGTTAATCATCAGGCTCAATTACTAACCGTGTTTCTTCAGATGTTTTACTTTAAGAAAAGAGGCTATTGAAAAGGGATGGAGAGATTATGAATTAAAATTTAGCATTCTTTCTATTGGAATGCTCTGGGGTATGAGTTTGATTATCCTTTTGTGCCTTGGTAGCAGGTGTGTAACCTATATACAAATGGCACATTGGATTGATTGTGGTGAATCAACTACGTTGTAGGTGCATTCGCTCTAATAACTTGATGTGTTGAGGGAAACGAAATAGCAGTAATACTAATTGATTGTCGATATTGAAGGTCTGAGTGACTTTGGCTATCAAAAGAGGTTATTCTGCTTATAGATTGTTGGGTCACTTGCTGAAGTTTTGAGTTTCGGGAGAATTTTTTTATTTTTAGGGGACACAAAAAAGTCTTTGTGATTCTGGAATGAACTTGGTGTGGGAACATGACCTCAAAGGTTTGTTTTCCGAGGTCTATTTGGTATTGCATTAGATTTGGATGTGGCTGTTATGGATTATCTCCAGGTATCTGAGAAATTTATTCAGTGGATACTTAGATTTATGATGGAGTTTCAACGCGGTAGCTTGGTGGAGCAATTTTGGTGTCTTAATATCTCTAATGTTTAGTGCATTTGTTTTTGAATAGCATATCCCTGGTTATATCATTTTTTGGGGAGTTGGATGGTCATGTTTATTTCTCAATGCTGGCCCTGTTTGATTGTGGCTGAAATTAAGCGAATAAGAGAACATGTGGATGAAATAGGATATACTATCTTGTGGTCATACAGTAAACGTCAAGTTAGTCAACATAACGAGGTTTCATATCTCGTTGGTATGGCTTTGGGATATCCAAAATTAATTTTCGACTTTGAGGTGATTTCAAAGTTTTTTGAAAAATAGTGAGGATATCAGGTATGCAGTATAAGTGTTCTTGGCTGCTGCAGGGGTGTGATGTGCCTAAGGATGCCAAGGAAGACTGATGGAATTAGAGTCCCAGAGTTGTTAGGATATCTACTTTTTTGCTTGGAAATGAATTAATTGTAAATTTGTAATTAGTCTATAAGGAGATTATTTATTAATTCTATGGATAATTTAGTGTAGTAGCTTATTAGGGTATTTGATTTCTTGAATTATCTAGCATAGTCAAACTATAATTTGGCTTGCTAGCATAACAACTCAAATATAAGGGTATTGAAAGCCTGGTCACAAGCATGAAGCCTAACTATCGTGTATCGGCTACCATCAATGATTCGATGATATCATAACTGGGGAGGGTTGGCTCTGAAAATCAGCGAGTTATTCTACTATGATTTCTGGTATACCTTGTTTCACGTTGTCTGACCGGTGGTATGGTAAGAGAAACAGGTTGCTTTGTATTTTGCGTGTTGGCGACCTGTTTGTAGTTGGGTTTCCCAAATGATGGCTGTTTGCCTGTTTCATATAGTAGTCAAACATAATGTGGATGAGAAGATTATGACTTATGGATGAACTGAAGGAACTTGGAACGTAGTACTATACAAAGTATAACTTGAAGCTGATTTTTAACTGAAACAATATGCTTATCATATGGTTAGAAACCGGACCACTCAGTGAATTTAAGTTTGATTATTGCCACCTGAAAGGAACAAAATAAAAAATTTCCATACTTGCTTAAGGGTGCATAATTATGGTACGGGGGATTGGAGATATGTTGTCCAAGATCATATAGCCATTTGGACTGCCCCATGCTTAAGAAAGTGTTTGCTTATTAGCTTGTTATAGGATGAAGCTGCTTTTCTTATATTTGGTCTTGCCATTGTCTCTAATTGGAAATAAGGCTAAGTTTAGTCGAGCTGAGTTGAATTGGTCTTGCCGTTTTCCTCGAAAACTGCCTTTGTTAAATCTTGGGTTCTTAGTTGTGAAGTTACGTGATCAAATTGAGGGTTGCCACTTTCCTGGAATTAAGTTTAACAACGTTCCCTTTGTTAGTGGAGGTATGAAATATGAGGAGCTGTGGGAACTGCTAGAAACTTCAGGAGAAAAATTCTCATCTCTCCTGTTTGTTTAGGAGAATTAGTCAAAGGTATAGGCAGGAAACGCGAGTTTTCTTGGAAGATTCCTTGGTTAATATTTATGAACTCGGATCCTGAGGATGTTTTGGGATCTGGCTTCACCAGGTATGGCAAGATTGGCTAGAGTGTGCGACCATAGAAGCAATACCTGTGATGCTCGATGCAAGCAGTTCCACAGCGGGCTGATGGGGAACATCCAAGCACATTATGCAAATGAAAAGCATCCTTGTGGTGATATCAACCTACAGTACATAGTTGCAACAAAAATGAAAGAAGAAAAAACTGGAATCTAGGGAAGGAAAAAAAAGGTGGCTATTGGGAGCAATGGCGGTGGGGCCTAGGACAGGAGACCGAAGTACTGAAAGGTAGGTGCACAGTCAGCGAAGAGATCTCAACCATCTAAAAATAGAGGCCAGTCCTATGGTGGTGGGACCTAGGACAGGAGACCGGAATATTGGAAGGTAGGAGCAAAGTCAGCAAAGAGATCTCAACCATCGTAAAAATAGAGGCCAGTCCAACCCTTCCGCCATTCCTAAATATACAATATTTTCTGTTACTTTTATATCGCCAAGATGTTGTATAGTTACAAAGATCATGTCCTGAGATTCCGGGGATTGTGTGGCTTATTTTTGTTAGAAGATAAGATATTAGTAAGAAGAAGAATGTACAAAGCGGATAAGAAATCCACCGTACAAACATTTTGAATTGGCACGATAATTAAGATGCTACATCCTCCGTCCCAAAACGAGTGTCAAATTTTGTTCATGATCCCTCCTTTGAGTGTTAGATTTTGTTGATGATCCATGAACAAAATGTTGCACTCGTTTTGGGAAGGAGGGAGCATTATTCAATGAAATTTTTGATAAATCAATTTAGTTCCATGATAGATAATTAATAGTTTAAGTATCTTATGTTTTATTATATTATCTATTGCTAGAGTGAAAGTATTAGTTTATTGAGTGTATATATGCATTCTGTAGTTATATCATAAGTGAAAGGTGTTACTTGGAACAACACCCCCTCCCCCCCCCCCCTCCTTTTTGTAAATAATTTTTGCATAGGCATTTATGCCACAGCACTTGTAAGAATCTAATATCAGCACCAAGAGGAGCTATTTCTTATTATGTGTTCTCAAGAACTAGTTGACAGTAACATCTTGGATGATGAGCACATATTATTTGTGCTGATATAGTGGAGCGTATTTGATATCTGTTAATCTATAAACTAAGAAGGGATAAAAAATAGGATGAGGAAACCAATAGCTCAGGAAGATTTAAGACCATCGTAAGGGTACCATTACCATTATTGTATAAAGAAAAATTAAAGGGGGTTATACTTTTATATGAGAAGCTATGAGAGTGTATTTCATTATTAAATTGATTAATATGGAGTTTGAGTGCTTTGAGTTACCTTTGCTGCTGGTTACTCAATTCTTTTGCTGACTTATATTTTCATCTCTTCGTTGCTCAACTCTTTTGAAAAAAGTATTTTTCAGTTGTTTTAGTTCTAAGTGCTGTTTTATGCATATGCATAATGCATTTATTATTGCACTTTACTATTTAGACAAGTTGATGCTTGTAGTTGATTCTTTGCATGTCCATGGATGTTAATATGAGAATCAATTGGAAACTCATGGTTTCCCCTGCCTTCTAGGTGCTTGTTATTTCTGATACACAGCTAATAGAGGTAAGGTCATAAGACCATTTTGAATATGGAGCTGAATCCCATTAAGGATGCATTTGATCGTGTTGCGAAAAAGCAAAAGCTAGCGTCTTCTAAATCTCAGGAGGTGATTGAACGGATTAGTCAAGAAATTGAAGAGGCATTATCAAGAATACAATCAGTAGTCTTTGATAATGCATCCCAACCTGATCATAAGTTAATTCTTTCTGAGCTGAAAACGAAGTTGGAGGAGATGGCTCCACATAGTCACATAGAAGGAACACAGAAGGAACTGAATGTTGCTTTGAGCAAGTACCCAAAGCTGCTTGAGAAATCCTTCAATCCTGATATATCAAAATCCTATAGAAACGTAGATGTCGATATTCACACAGTGAATGAGATAATTGCGTGCCACTTCTACAGGGAGGGCCTGTTTGATATTGGGGATTGCTTTATAAACGAAGCCCGTGAAGAGGCAGCTGCTGATAAGAAATCCCTTTTTGTAGAAATGTATGAGATACTTGAAGCCATGAAGTCTCGAAACTTGGGTCCTGCTTTGATTTGGGCTAGCGCCAACCATGAAAATCTAGAGCAAAATGGATCAGACATTGAATTGAAACTTCATCGTTTGCAATTTATGGAAATCCTTCAGAATCATGGTAGGGATGATGCTCTCAAGTATGCCAGAACTTGTCTCGCACCTTTTGCTACCAAACATATGCCCGAAATCCAAAAGCTCATGGCATGTTTACTATGGGCCGGAAAGCTTGATTCGTCTCCATATTCTGAGTTACTATCACCAACTCACTGGGCCAAATTGGGTCAGAAACTTACCCAACAGTTCTGCAAGCTTCTAGGCCAATCTTATGAAAGCCCATTAAGTGTGACCATTGCAGCTGGCGTTCAAGGCCTGCCAACCCTCCTGAAGCTGATGAATGTGATGACAGGAAAGAAGCATGAATGGCAATCTATGAAGCAGTTACCTGTGCCTATCGACTTGGGCAGGGAATTCCAGTTTCATTCGGTATTTGTTTGTCCAGTGAGTAGGGACCAGGCAAGCGAAGAAAATCCACCAATGTTGATGTCATGTGGGCACGTTCTATGCAAGCAGTCTATCACGAAGTTGTCCAAGAATAATAGCACTAGGCCGTTCAAGTGTCCTTACTGTCCATCCGAGGTTGAAGTAGCTCAGTGTAGGCAGTTGTACTTCTGACGTGTATTCTGACTTGTACACTGCTTGTATACAAGTACTCAGAGTTATCTTTCTCATGGTTGACCCCAAGTTGTTATGCTGTCTAGTTTATTGCAGTGATGGGATGTGATGGCGAGGACTGTGAATATTGTCTGTTGTGGTGTACTCTTTGATTTCAGTGTGTAAATAGAAATTCTTTGTACATTAGTGTGAGTTACTGATGCCACAAGAATGAATTGGACGTTGAACATGGAACCTTCGCCTTATCAGGTTGATATGATCTTTTCTTGTGAACCTGAATGATCGGAAAAGAGGTTCCATGTCGATTTCCCTCTCTCCACACTTGCTCAAGATGAATGTTGTTACCGGAAAGTTTATTTCCCGGAAAGGAGAAAGTCTGTCAGAATTTTCATATGTATTTCGGGTTTTTTCAACCGATGAATATGCAGAGAGAAGTAAAGGCATAATGTATTTTCTGGAGGGGTAAAATTTGGTGAATGGAACCGACATCTTTCTTTTTGTTGGATGAGAACCTTTTGGGCCACAAATTGACCTAAAATCTGACCCACTGGACCCGTGATCGTCCCACCCATGAATCGACTTATACATGGAGGAAAGCTCCAAGGATGTATAACTGCAAATCATGTCATGGAAACTAAGTTGAAACTTTGCTCTATGATTCTGAGAATTTTCTTTACACTCCAAGGAGTATTTTATTACTCAGTTTTAAAGTGAGTCACACTTTATTTTTAAAAGCTTACCCTGAAGATATTGATGTCCAAAAGAGAGATGTAGTAATGGTGGCTTCTTTTCGCATTTTTGCAACTCTTTTTAAGTTATGATTATGCTCTATTTTGTGGGGAAGTTGTGATCTTATAATGGCTTACAGTGTGGGGTTTGTACGTGCAGCAACGGATATAATAACAGCCAAAGTGAACAAAGAATGAATCCTCAATGCGGCTGTGTGCGCGGTCGGCCCAAATCCATCATGAGGCGCGTAATGATATGTTTGCTGTTGGCGTTGGTGCCGAAGGGAATATTTACAAACAACGAGAAATGAACCAGCCCTCATTTTTGGGCGTGGCCGCGTGGTAATCATCCTTGATGGAATGCTTCATGCCGTCTTTTGAACCTATTTTTTACGCGCTATTATTGACTAAAACGATGCCCAAGTATTTGCAATCCACTTGGTAGATCTGAATCTGACTCCATTGTAAGTCAGCAATTGAGCCGCGAAGGTACAATTAACCTATGATCGCATTGGGCATTTGAAGATTTTAAGGTCGAAATTTTTCTGACAAAAACTACATCAAATTACTTGCAGCTACAATCTCTATATAAGTTTATACTTAGAAATAAAGTGCCAAACAGAGTAATGTAATAATGTTGGCAGTGGCACAAGCACAAATAATTGAAATATTTACAAAAAGAAAACCTCGAGGGTCACCACTATGAAGAAGAACTTGGAACTAAAATACTCCAGTAACAGATTTAAAAATAAATAAATAAAAGGGTTTTGTGACACCTCTAATTTCATTTGTAGTTAACATCCAATAAGGCTTTATAAAAGTTAGCGCAATTGCAGGAAACAACTTTTTGCTATCAAACTTTTCCCGGTACGATACAGACTCTTCACGAGTTCGAATTTTCTATGTCATTTCGTGTGGCGTTCTCTATGCCACCACTCACATGTTGGTGGGTTCTATTATTAGTGAGTCCCACTAGTATGTGAGTCATGGTACTCAAAATAGCACACGGAGTGATATAGAGGATCTAATCTCACTTTTCACTCTAGTTTTTCTCAAATGTCTATTAAACTGGAAAAATTGGACTCCTATGGCCAATGTCTAAGGGACTTACTTTCATAATTGTGGTCTCATTATTTTCTTCTTAATCTATCTATTTTCTTTACTAAAATTCAAATGCAGTGATAATGGGTTTTAGCTCTCTAAGACTACCAATTAATTATAAAATGGTGCTCCATTTTGAAGTTTCACATCCACTAATAAGAATGCATTTGAAATTCACTAATAGGAATGAAAGGAGGGAGGCACTACAAATTCTCAATTCATTGAGCTTTGTTTGTCCCTACTTGTTAAGTTGTTATGCTCATCCTCCTACTCATCATCATCATCACAATAGTAAGAATTCAATTGGCATCATTCTGTCCTTGGCTTTTGGGAACCAAAAACACATTAACCTAGCCAATAATTTTCCATGACCAAAGAGATGAGACTCTTCTTCATCTTGCTAGTTACATGCATCATATCATGTATGTACAAATTCTACCAACCATAATCATCATTGGGGGGGGGGGGGGGGGGGGGGGGGGGGGGGGGGGGGGGGGGGGGGGGGGGGGGGGGGGGGGGGGGGGGGGGG